>JAUKPP010245659.1:0-13232 GCA_032273245.1 Phyllaplysia taylori | reverse complement strand
CGGGCTACTTCGACCCTGCCTGTCAGGGCCAACCCGGCCTGAGAGGGAAAAAATCCCAGCAGAAAAAAACCCAGATCATCCGCGATCAGGGATCGAACCCGGGTCTTCCGCATGCAAGGCGAAGAGCCTAACCATTAAAGCACAACGCCGGTGTGTTTCTTCACACATCAAAACAACAGAATGAGCATCTGATTAGGAAAATGATCACATTTTCGCAATCAGGGTATCAAAATTAACAAGGTTTATGCATACTCATTGTGTTTTGTGGCTTAGTTTCCACAAAAAAATATTGTCTGCTTCAGAAATTTAGTGGAGCAACTAAAAATCACCTGAGCGCACTTGGCCTTATACTCTATAAGGTAATAAATTCAATACAATAAAAACATAATAAAACTCTATCCTATGAAGATTTTCTCACTACTGTGAAAAAACGCAAATTGAGATGGTATGGCTACATAACAAAATCAACAGGACTTACAAAGATGACCCCACAGGGCACTGGACAATGAGTGAGAAGGAAAGGCAGGTAGTAAAAGAGATGGGAAGACAACATCATGTAATGGACAGGTTTAAAGCTGGGTGAAGCCCTTCGAAAGGCTGAAAGCAGAGAAGGATGAAGAGAAGGGATTGCCCGATCATCCCTAATGCCCAAACGGTCATCCAAACTAAGGGATAAGTGAAGGTATGGTTAGTTCAGAGTTGGGACTTCTACCAATTCTAATGTTCACCTCCAAACATTAAAGATTGAAGCCGTGAAAACAAAACAAAAAGAAATTCTAATGGATCACCAGTATGGTTTGAATTCTAGACCTCCACTTCCCATCATTAAGCTTCTCTGAATTTATTACCTTAAATCTAAACATAAGAACAAAAGAAAAATACCACAAAATACGTGAATATGTTCAAATCAGTCAAGTTTATTTCAATCCAAGGCAAAGCAAATTTTCTAAAGTTTTAACTAAATTTGATTTAAAAAACCCAGAATTATCAAAGGCAAAGTGGTTAAAGAAAAGACTCCAACCTAAGTAGAAACAGTAAGCAGTGATGAAAACATCTTCATTAAAAAAGCATGAAGGCCAAACAGTCATAACTTACCATAAAGTTCAGCTTGCTTCAGGCGTGAGGACAAAGAGAAAACTTCAAGGCCAGTTTGTTTCTCTGGTTCTTCATCACTGCTTGAATCTGCTGCAAAGGTCAAAGTTGAATAATTGATTATACATTTCCCTCCTCACTTTGAATTTGTCCGACAGTGACATAAGAATGGTCCTGTTGTGGGAAGGCAAAGATGAGATAGACAGACTGACGAGATATCAACAGGAATGGAATCTTAGACCTCCCCAACACTTTGTAGGGTTTCTGTATACAGTCATAACAACTAAGAAATACTGAAAGAGCAGGAATATGATGATCAGTGTCAGTGATGTCAGCAAATATACAGGGTGAGGCAAAATTATGTTAAAACTAGCATGGGAGTTATGGGTGAATAGTATTACATTAACATAAGTTTCACTCACCCAGTATAATCTCTAAAGAGTACAAAATAGAGCAGAACCTCTTGACAAAAAAACTGGTAAGGTAGATGACATCTCCCCCCTCCCCCTTTTCTTTTACCCTATGAGACACACAGAGCAGCCAACGAAACAATAAAGAGAAAACTTACGTTTGTTGGAATGCACTCCGATACGACTGTACAGAGTAGCCCTCTGGGTCGGATTCCATCTCCGCTCGCTGGACGTGGCAGACTGACCACTTGAAGCCACAGAGGAAGGCAAGGAGGAGCCGGTGAAAAGCTTGCAGTCGGCGTTGTTCAGTACGTAGTGAAGATGATCCCGCAGGTGGGGGCTCCGGAATGATTGCAACAGGCTTTGTAGCTGTGATTGGAAATAACAGATAGATCTAGGTAGGTAGGACTAGCTTGTCTGGACAGTCAAGAAGTAATTGTGACACCTTTTCACTCAATATTCAAACAAGTACAAATGCCTTGGCAAGAATTGTAAGAGAGAATACAACTATTCAATATGATGTAATCTACTTCTATATTTTTCAGTAATTTAACAAAAATGCGTTTATGCATAGGGCCAAACAAACAAATTAATCAGAACATAAAATGGTGTGATGAAAATGAATCATCAAACACATTGCTTTAAAAATAATACTGCTTTGTGGCTGAAATCAAGGAGTTTGCAAAAGCAACTCTGAGAAAATGTAAAATCTCGATCTGTCCAGCTTATCACTGGCATGAGAAGTAATTTTGAGATGACATAAGTACCTGATGTGATGGAAACTGATGCAGCTGGGCAAACCAGACAAACATGAGCCAGTTATCCCCCTCTGCACAAGTCTTGAGGAAACATGTGATCAACGGCACCGAGAGAAGCTGGCACAGGGAGACAACCATGTGCCACTTTTGGCTGGCTTCGAAGCTGCAGCTGAAGAAAGAAAATGTATATGTACAAAATATAGCTAAATCATTCTCAATAACAACAATATATCAGTTTCAAATTAAAGTTAATTTCTTTTCAATGTAGAAAAGAATGAACCGCTCGTCTTTTTTTAAACAAAAGAAAACTTGCAGAACTTCAACACCTTGGAAAATGATGATCACAACAAACTGTGGCTCTTGCTGCACAGATATCAATTGAACATAAATCTTTACATAGTGTATTTACCTTCCAATTCCTTCATGTCTGATTTCCTCCTCGACTGCTTGCTCCAGGGACTTGATCAGTTTGCTCCCATGGCGACGATGGCTCTTCACACAAGCCAGCAGCTCAGACACTAGGGGAAAATTACAATCAATGAGAGGCTCTCAAACTTTGCTATTCTGAAAACAGCACCTTGGTCAGATGTACTTCAACACAAAGACTTGGCTTGATAGTAAAAAATTTACAGTTCAACTTAAAGTAAATTTGGATAAGTAAAATTTTCACAATCCTATCCATTCGAACGTGGAATAACAAGACAGATGTTTCCGTTTACCAATCTTCACAAAACAAACATAGTAACTTCATTTAAACTGTCATGGGTTCAACTCACATTGAACAACACATTCCTATCAATGAACGAATAAGAATATAACTGAAATTCTGTTCCTCTTCATCTGTTATGATTACCTCTTGAGTTGTTGCCAATAGATGAAACACCTTGAAAACACAACTAAATCTCACCATTCCCCTCCAATATTCAACCATGTCACTCACAGGCCAATCAAAGTTTGACATATCCCTAGCGCCTGTAGTGTAACGGTTATCACACAGAGGACGGACTATCCCCACATTGTAACAACATCTCTGTTTATCTGCTGTAATATTGCGGCCCTCTCACTCTGGGTTGACCCTGACAGGCAGGGTTGAAGTATCTCACCTCTAAAATGATCTTACAATGTTACATGGGGAGTAAAATCAAAAATCAAAACCAAATCACCTACATCTCCCCAACCAAACTACGTCACAGACAAACCCAGCAGAGTATTCCATCCACATCCAGCACACTCACCTATGTCACTGACACAAGTTTTATGCTGCTCCTTGCGTGCCTCGGCCCCGCCAGTCAATCCCCTGAGCCTGTAAGACAGGAGCAGACGTCCAGCATGGACCATGGAGCGCACCAGCAGACTGTCCTGACCCAGCAACTCCACAAACACAACACATCCACTGGTGATGGTGGCTGTGTTGAAGTTCTGACAAGCAATCCATAATGATGCCCCACAAGTTTGTTGGATCCTGAAAAATTATTGATTTGAAATAAAAATTATTTATTCTAAAATTTCAAAGTATCAGCAATTCCAATATCACATCTATAACAAAGCAACTATAATCTGGGTGGATTATCCTTTGAAGAATCAAGACAGTCTTGACCACCCAGATCTGATCAGGATAAAAATGTCCTTGAAGCAGAAGTCACAGAATGATGAAGTAGAAATTACATGACAGTGGTCTTGAAGTACAAATTATTGCTTTATTGTAGTCTTTTAAGTCCTGAGGAAAATAAACAGAAGGGGTGAGAAATTCTTGCAAAGCTTGAAAACCACTATTGAACTCAACTTTTCAAAATAATTTACAATGTGATCAGAAACCAACAATATACTAAAGAAATTATAGAGCTGCAATAAAACAGGTTAATTAATCTTCCATACTTTTATTGCCCACTCCAAATTCTCTAGACTAACCTTTTCTGTGACAAACTTGCATCTTTTCTGTCTAGCTCTTCCACCAGGAAAGACAGGAAAGCATACACTGGGCGTCCATGCTTCAGGTAGTAGGGGAAGGACAGTTTGGTGGAACTTGCGTGGTTGCTCCACAATCCAGCCTCAGAGAAATGAGGCATGATTTTTGGACTGTCTGTTGTAGAAAAGTTTATTTTACAAATCATGAGCTCAGAACAATCTTGTCATACCTTAAAATCTATGTGAGGTCAATATATTATGAAGTGGCTTCAATGATAGTGTTACAAAATGTTCTACATTCACCACGTAAGAATTTAGAGATGAGATAAGATGTCACAAAGCCCATAAAAAGCATTTGCTGTGATGCATCTTACTTTGGTTATAATCTCACTTCAGTTCATCAAATGTTCAATGGTTGATAATCTTAAATGGGTCAGAAACATTAAATGTAACTGTTAATCAACATGCAGGGGAAACCACATATTTGATGCTATAAGAATCTCTAATTTCTCAACCTGAAATCTTGTTATAAATTTTTCCTAGCACAAGAATTACATTCTACAATTTCAGCCCCATTATCCTATGTCCCCACCCCTCTATCGACCTTACTTACAGTATTACAAAGGACAGTAAAGTTGTGGCAGAACAAAGAACATTCCTCTTACCTTCACCAGCGAAAGGATTGGTCGAGTTCCACCCAAACAGCCGCCTCAGATTGAATGGTATGCTCCCCTGAAATAGCCATGTGCAACTCATCATAAAAGGGAAGCAAAGATGCACTACATCCATAACTGTTTCAGAATACGAACAGAGGACAATATAAAACTACAGCATTCCCGAAACAGAATTCTAATGCAAGTTATTCACTGAAATAAAAAACAACAACCCATAATTACTGCCCTTGTCACCAGGATGTAAAAATATTAGTTTAAAAGTCCAAGGATTTTTCTCTTCTTTTTCTTTTTTCTCCTTCTTCGTTGATCCTCATTTAGATGGCAACATTTGACATCTCCACAAACAACTGCTCACTGCAGGGCTCCAAGGTTGCCTTACAGCTTTTCTTTCAGAGGAATCTGTTGTGGCCACATTTCCCTGCTAGGAGCAGACTGCTTTGGGAACTCCTGGAGCAGGTGTTTTGGGGTCATTGGATTGAGTCAGCCGATACAGAATATTGCTGAGAGCATTTTTCCAAAACATATATGAACGTTTTGTTAATATTTGAAGATAAATGAAAAACTACAAATTAGGTATCTTGCAATGGATCCACTTTATTTGGTTTAAATTGAATGATTTTAGTAAGTTGTAAAGAAATAAACTCTGGCAAATGCTGTTGGAGGTCAAGAACACCAGTTAAGGCTACGGCTGCCACACCCACCATCAGTAGATGATACACTGTAGTCCTGTGCTTGGATAGCGACTCTTGTCCTTCAGGTAACAAAGACGCCATCAGCCTCGGAAACTTATTGAGATGTCTCTCAACTGTGTTTGCATCCAACTTCATATCGTCCTGAGGGCAAAGCCAAAAAAGAATAATTATAATAATTTTAGTAAATAGTATTTGTACTGCATATTTCCATCTTCTAAAAAATCTATGACAGTATTTTGCACTCAAATGATAATAAAGTATCATGAAACATGAAGGTACATTTTCTGATGAGCTGGTCTATATAACTTTGATGTCCATGTTATTCTGATGCAATTACTGTGAAAGTAATGGTGCCCCAACTGTCTTTCAAGAAGAGCCCTTTGATTCTGGGGTTGCCCTCAGTTTGATTCTTACTAACTCTCAAGAGTAGAAGGAAGTAGGAGGATATTAGGAAGAGAGTGAAAGGAAGAGTCAGACAGTTAGTTGAAAGAATAGACAAGGCATAGGGGAAGAAGAAGAAGAAATAAATTAGGGATAACATGCTGGCACTGCCCTGGTACGAACTTGGAACCATTGCCATGAGAGACAAAAGCCATAACATCTAGACCACTAGAGCCCCCACAAACAACATCCAAACTTCTCTTGCCTCTAGCAACAAAGAAACACTCAACCAAAAACTGGTCAAGTTGGCTGGCATTCTGGAGTGGTCTGTTTATTTTACTTCTTCCTATATGTATCCATAGTCCTAATCTTTTATCTAGCACTAAAATGGCCACGAACTGTTAAAAGTGCCACAAAAAAAAAAAAAAAAAAAAAAGAACAAAACAAAAACAAATAAAGATGATGAAAAAACAACAGTATCAAGATTTGCCAACATATTGAACCTGGGTTGGTATCCACCGGTAGAGCAAAAGCTAACACCACATTGTGGCTCCCATTTTTACCTCAGACATGTAGCTAAGGGTGCCAACAGCAGCCAGGATTTGACCCTTGTTCAGCATCATTTGCACATCCACCTGAGAGAGAGACATCCCCCACAGATCAGCTGCAGCCATGAGGCTGGCTGATAGCACTGCTGTTTTGTCTGTTAAGAAAAAAAAATCGTTCCTTTGAGAAATCATGCAATAAAAAACTTACAAGAGAGATGCTGTTTGCCGTTCATGAGTCATGATTAACAATTCGTTTTCCTCAAATGTTCTGTCAATGATTTTTTATGACACCCTGTGTGAAAGAAAATTCATCAGCCGCATTCAATGAAAACTGACACACAATAAATGCAAAAATGGTCTTGATTATTTGAAAGATTAATTTGTGCTATGCAAGTTGGGGATACAAATTATCAGGGTCAAATACAGGATAAGACTTTCTACTTCAAACCTTTAACAAAACTAGCAATGTCAATCCTAAGATGTTGAAAAGTACGCCCATGTTTATTTCACATGGAAACATGAGTGATACATACCAGTTGGGTGTTGTGGAATGGAAAAGAAAGCCTGAAGCAATGAAAACCACGTTGGACCATTTGAAATCCCGAGATCTGAAGGCTTGATACTGCAAAACAAATAAGAAAATGTATATATCAACAATCAATATATATGTGTTTAGAACACATGTGTCCAAAAAAAATCAAATTTCCGCAAACCTTTGAGGGTGACCATAGGAAGAAAAACATAAAAGGGGAATATAGGAAGTAGCTATTTGACTGATGATTACCCTTCAGAAAAGATATAATCTCTACACAGATCTTTTTAAATTTTGAAGCAGAAATAGGATGATAAATAGCACAGAAAATAGAGATAAACTACTCACTCATGGAAAGCACAATACATCCACAAAATAAGATGAAGGCCATTCTTCACACAGCTTGCAGCAAAGTCTGCGTGAAACTTGCGAACAGCAGCAGTCCCTAAGTACTCCAGTGGATGCGGCTTGGACATAGGACCTCCCACCAGAGGCAACAAGTAGGTGATATCCATGCCCTGAGAGGCAGCCACTTTGGGATTCAGTTGACCCAACCTGGGGAGATAAAACGGCACATCATAGAACACTAATCCCTGTCCGAGATGAGAAAGAGAAGAACTTTTTTTCTTTTTCTCATTCACCACTTGTCAATAAGGTGGACATTTTTTGCTTCATCCATTCACACAACGCTGGACAAAAGAAATATTCAAACACGTCCTCCACTTATCAGGGAGAAAATAAGTCGTTGCTTATGTAAAAATCTTAAGTAAAAAAAAAATCTCACCATAAAAGTCAAGCAATTGTGATGAAAATAGACACTCGTCAAAACAATGGAAACAGAGTCAATGACATTTTTAAGAGTGTGAGGCAATTGTTTCCAAAAATGCTTTTTGTATGATTGATGTCCATTCTGTAACACATTTCCCAGTAAATTATATCAGCAAAAACATCCTTGAAAAGAAAAGAGAGCAATTTTGAAAGCCAACAAACATCAATATTAACAATCATTTTCTTGCTAATTTCCTTTCAGACTGTGATCTTGACTGAGATCAAATTGCAAATATCTAGACTTCTATTGTTGATGATTAAAAGTAATTTTTTCATCAACATAAATGACATACCTAAGTAATTCCAGAATGACACATCTCCTCAGATGGTTAAAACCAAGATCTAAATGCTTCGAAGGATCAGCTAGGACCCAGGGAGCTTTTGGGCCGCTTTCTCTTTGCAGCAGGTCGTCAATCATATTGAGAAGATTGTGGGAAATCAAGAACTTCCATGTAGCATCCGGATCTGTCTGTAGCATCTCATAGGGATCCCCTGAAAAACAAAGAAATATGACAATATAGAATGAAGTATAACAAACACTTTCATGCATGAAAAATGTACACACATTATCTTATGATCACAATTCATTGCAGTTGTCACATATGCTTTGGCCTAAAAGGAAATGCAAAGTTCAGTATATTATGGTACAAGATGATAAAAGGCTCTAATTTGTTAAGTTATAAAGATGTAGATCATTTACATAGCGTCCACTCCTGTATAAACACAGCTCTGGGTGCTTAACAATCTTTATTTATCTTATGATTTTGCACCTTTTCTTGTAACTCTGCATTGAGTAAAACTTTAAGCAATGAATTTGTCAAGAGAGTAAGTTTTGTACACTTTTACATACAGATCAAAACATTTTCAGGTACGTATTTTTTCCGAAAGAACGTAACCAAGTTTTTTTTCTTCTTTTTTTTCCCCTGTAACCAAGGTTAAGAAAGACTGAAAAGTATGATTTTATAAAAACGTTATGGCTTCATATGATGCAGTTTTTACTCCACATTTTTTTCACTTCCTGAGATAATTTGCAAATGAAATGGACCTCAGTATCTACAAAGGAACACTGACCAGATGTCAGGAAATGAGCATCGATGAGAATTTCCTTCTTTGTTTCTTGTGACCACTGCTGGAGCCATGTCAGAGGTAAGGATAAGTACAGCACTCGGTCAGTGGAGGTTTCTGAGGCTTTTGTGCCAGACGACTGAGACAGATCTCCTGAATGATTCAGTAAGAAAACGTCTTTGGCATAGATGACTCTCTTCAATGGGTCGTCTTTGTCTGGCCAAGTGCTAAGAAAAACAAGAGTGTTAGCATTGAAAATGTGATAGATACATATTAAATTTCCAATTCTTACATCTAAGAACTACATTTCAGGATAAAAGATATG
This sequence comes from Phyllaplysia taylori, assembly GCA_032273245.1. NCBI lineage: Eukaryota > Metazoa > Mollusca > Gastropoda > Aplysiida > Aplysiidae > Phyllaplysia > Phyllaplysia taylori. Next base: position 4,022 of record JAUKPP010245659.1, on the reverse strand, counting down.
AATGCAACAAGCTGACCTTTCTAAAAAAAAATATTATAAAAAGAAAATACTTGTAATTTCAGAGAAATTAGTTTTAAAATCAAAGCCACAAATAATGAAAAGTCAATTAAAACATTTTATTTTCCGTTTCCTTGAAAAACAAAGGGAATCATTTGTAGCTTTTCAGTGTACTTAAGAAACGAGGAAAAAGAAAAATAGAACTCCACATTAACTCTCACCCTTCTCACCGGCGCTGTGGTGTAATGGTTAGGCTCTTCACCTGTTATGCCGAAGATCAGAGTTTGATCCCGGTCAGGGGAAATCTGTGTTTTTTTCTCCTGAGATTTTTTCCCCTTTCAGCCCGGGTCGAAGTAGCCTGTCTCTTAAATGACCTTACAGTGTTGCAGGGGATGTAAAACTGATAGCTCTACCAAATCAAAACCACTCTTCTCCCCATTTCACTCTAGAAATAAAGACTGATGACATTGACATAGAAGGGCTAGGACACAAAGTTTTCATTATGAGGGCAAACACACCTTGTTACATCATGAACTTTCTCTTTCATACATTCACTGAAAGACTCAAATGGGTAAATGGTATAAAACTGCTCCAAGTCTTGCACCAGTTGTCTCTGCTCTTGTGTGAGGGCAGCAGCGGCTGACAGTTGTCCCACAACAAATCTTTGCAGGGATCGACTGGCATAGAACTGAGTGAGTGCCCACAATGTTGACAGGACATCGCAACCCTGACAAAGAAAGGAGAAAAAGAGCACAGGGGTGATACATATTATGTTTCAGGAATGTTATAAGAATAGTTCAGGGAAAGTAATTAATAACACGAAATATTATGATACATTTTAAAACATGCATTGTTTGTCTACCACAATAGTTTTTCAAGTGAAAAACTGGATATGACATTAACATTTTTTAAAAGAAGTCAAAGAATGAAAAAAAACCCAACACACCTTATTGTGCACAAGAAAAAAGAAAAAAGAAGACAAATGACAACTTTATTCATCCCCGTTGAAAATGTTTGACCACAACAAACAGTTCAACATCCTAAACAAATGGAAGCACGGTGATTACTTTGTGCGGTAACCATGGCAACAAATATAATACACAAATGTTTATGCAGCTCATAGCAGTCACTTCTGAGGAACTTGCTGCTTAAAATTTACAACTCAAACTTCAAAACCAATCCTGACAATGATAAAATTTCTATGGGTCGCAAACAACTACTTTGCAGGCCCCTCAATCTACATGAAATCTGTGTTGGTAGTGGCTCACATGTAAATCACGAGAGTTCAGTTTCATGTATACACGTGCATGTACAGTAGAGCCTGCCAATAACGCTCACAAACATACAGACATGTACAAAAATTATTTCTGAAGCTTCCTAAAGTTTTTACATCTATTCTTTTAACTTTACTCTTTTTTTAAAGCACTTTAATAGTCACACATTCAGAAGGAAAAAGAACCCCATTAGTCACATGCAGCTACCTGTGACCCAGTTGGACTTCTTGGGCTTGGCGCATATATGTATGTTCCGGGCGACTACGAAGTGTTAAAAGACAAATTCTCACCAGATTGTTCAGCACACTCTGACAGGCAGAAATATCCTCTTGCTCCAGACATGTTTTGACCACGTCAAGGAGTTCTGTGCCAAGACGCTGGTATTGTTCCAATCTCTCTGGGTCCTCAGTCATCAACAGAAATTGCAAACTTGATAATTTACTGTCTTTGATCACTTGCTCCATGTCCACCTAAACAGAGGAAAAGAAATAGTGTTCACATAATATTAATGTGATTAGGAAAATAAATTAAATTGTCTTTGAATTGATTTGGTTTAACACCCTGAGCAACATTGTTTTGGTTCAATGTCCATTTGATACTCTGAGCTTGTGTCAGTGACAATGTTACTTGGCTAAAATAGCAAAAGAAGCCGGTGCCTCTATGAATAAGTATCTTTTAATTAACAACGTTACTTATACAAGCTAATGTGCTGCCACACATGGAACATGAACTGACACATAGCCCTGATGCCCCCCACCCCCCACCCACTTATAGAACTTTCACATGTGTTTGACCAGTCTAAGCACTGCCCCCATGTCAGGCGCCCGATGAGACAGCTGCTACACTGCCAGATTTTTTTTTATCTGAGATGTGAGTGGCAAAAACCTTGAACTCAAGAAGGGCTGCTCTTGACCCCCATCTCTAGAGAGAGGGACATCCCAAACAGCAAGCCATTGAAGCACAACAACAATGTTATTTCTAAATGTATTAAAGACAAAAATAAGGTTTTGGTTTGGTTTGGTTACTAGTTTTACATCCCCTGCAACACTGTAAGGTAATTTAAGAGACAAGCTACTCCAACCCTGCCTGTCAGGGACACCCCAGGCTGAGAGTGAAAAAATCCCAGCAGAAAAAAACTCAGATCGTCTGCATGTGGGATTGAACCCGGGTCTTCTGCATGAAGGATGAAGAGCCTCACATTACACCACGGCGCCAGTAAAAAAAACTGGATTGATAACAAGAAAGACAAAAATATCCCACGGTGAACAAAAACAAAGTTCCCTTTCACTCACTAAACTCATATCTAAAAAAAAAACTACTCTTCCTCCACATACTGGTTTGGTTACAAATCCTCAAATAACCTAAAAGGAGTTCAAATATGAAGTAACAAACATGAAAGCCTATTTATCTGTCCTCAAAATGATAAAACCCATATCCCTGTCAAATTTATTTTGAGAAAAAAAGAAACAACAGAGATTGGTTTGGTTCGGTTACCAGTTTTACATCTCCTAACAACAGAGAACTTTTGAAGATGATAATCATACTTTCTTTGGCAAACAAATGAATTTACTCACTTGAAAGTTGCCAACCAAATAAAAAGAAATTGTTAACACTTTGTAGTCACACAGAAGGACAAAGAACCCTATCAGCAGTAACGCGGTGAGGCTTCTCTGGCCTGGCGCCTAGATGATGCGCGAGTGACTGGATGGGTGAATTTATGTTGGCGCATAAAGTGTTAATCTAAGACCTGACAAAAAGTGTTAATGGTAGAAAATGACTCATTCTTACCTCTGATTTAGAAGAGTCATCGAAATTGAAAGTCTCAATCTCTTTTCCTTCATGCTGAAGAGCGTTCATGCACTTTCTGAGGGCAGGCAGCTGGGACAAGAGAATCTTGCAACTCTCCTTGATCTCATCCTTCATGGATGACAGGTGTACGTCACTCTGTGTTCATGAAATGCATAACGTATGATGTACAAAAAGATTTTTCACAAGTTTTTGTTTTCAATTTTTTAAATGGAATCACTTGAAATGTGGAAGTACTTGAGAGATTTATTTGTTTGTGTTATTGAGGTATTACAGCACTATTGACACTATAAGGTCACTTCAATGACAGGCAGGAGCAGATCACATCACAGCACCACCCCCCCCCCCCTTCCCGAAAGGATTATGTTGTATAAAAAATTCAGTCTACGGCACCTGAGGGCTTTAAAAGAAGGTGCACTAGTATGCTTTACTCCACTGATCACTCAAGAACGCTCGAATGCAAAGGTAACAAGGGAAACCACACAAATATAATAACATTCAATTGAATAATAACCAACTTGTCCTGTTTGCTATCTTGGGTGGATTTTCCCACTCCCCCCAGACTCAAAACTCACCTGACCAGTTTCGATCTGGTGCAACAGACCCGCAGCAACATCCAGCAGTCCATAGACAAAGTCCAGTGTCAAAGACAGAAGCCTCTTGGCAAACACTTGACTCTGCTGAGTTGAGACGCTTTTGGTCACAGAGGTCATTATCAAGGTCAAGGGATCCTCCAACTGGTACATCTGGCTCACCAGCATGGAGCCCAACTGGCGCTGTACTGCAGTGCTGAACACTGGCAAAGGCAAGAAAATAAATGGGGAAAATACATTCTCCTTCTTTTCAAATGGACTTCCATCTGTATAAAATAAGATAATCTTTATTTGTCCTTTTTACAGGAAATTTGGGGTAACAATTTCTGTCTTGATACTTTCTCTCTCTCTC
>JAUKPP010245648.1:0-13233 GCA_032273245.1 Phyllaplysia taylori | reverse complement strand
CAAAGATAGAGAGAGAAAGAGAGGCCAGCACTTTTGGCTCTACCACCCCCCCCCCCTTCCCCCGTAGCTTAGACAGCACAAGTTAATGTACTACACTACGTAAATAATAATCATAATAATAGATTGCATTTATATAGTGCATTTCCCCGCTTGAAAGTAAGCTCTATGCACTTTACAAACATTATTACCCCAGCAGACAAAATCATTCGAAAACCATCTCAACTTCCTGGGAAGCACATGTCCCATGTCCAGCCTGTGTTGACATTTCCCTAACCCCACCTTTTGCTCCCCCAGGTGAAGATGGAGACTCTAGCTAACGAGTACGGTCAGCGAGTTTTACCGCACTTCGCCTCTTACAACGCGCACGAGATCAAGGCTAGCCAGGACGCAGCCCTCAAATACGGCGTGGTTAAAGCCTCCTCCCATCACCTGGGCGGCGAGGACGCTGGCCACCGGTCAGTCTTGAGCAAACACCACGCTCTGGACCTGGACAAACACTCGATGAGTTCCGAGCTCTTGCTGCAACAGCAGGAGAGAGACAGGGAGCTGAGAGAGAACCGCGACCCGAGGCTCATGACTTCACCCAAGTCACACCACCCTTCTGTCAACTCTTCACTCTCCTCCGCCTCCGCTGTGGCAGCGTCACTTTCCTCACACAGTCACCACCACCTTCACGGTGGTCACGCCCACCACCCACACTCCCACATCCCGCATCACAATCACCACGCCGCCCACCAGCACCCGCCTCACCCACACCCACACCACCCACACGCCCACCACCCGCTGCACGTGGGTCCGCCCCCACCACACAGGCCGCAGCCTCAACACGCTCACCCTCACCACGCCCACAGATTGGACGAGGAGAGCAGCGACGACCTGCACTTCCAGCATAAGCTCAGTGCAGCAGCAGCAGCAGCAGTCAACAGCAGCAGTAGCAGCGGATCTAGATCGGCGTGGCAGCCTCTGTATCTCACCTCGGACCTGTCCCCACAACGCCCGCCGCCTTCGTCATCAGCCTCGTACCGTGACAGAGAACCGCTGTCTGGACCACCGCACTCGGAGAACAGCAGCAGCAGCATTGGGTTCAACCACAGCAGCGGCAGCAGCATGAAGTCTCTCAGCAGCAGCAGCGCTGGAGGTTTGTACAACAGCAACCCAGAGATCCGTGTGAGCAGCCCGCGAGGCCGGAGCGCCAGTCCTGTGATAGGCCATAGACGCCGGGACTACTCCCCACACCGCCTCAGCAACCCCTCCCCTCCCATGATGGCCATGAATCTTGTCAAGACATCCTCCAGCTCCTCCTCCCCCTCCCCACCGCCTCTCTCCTCCTCCCCCTCCTTCCCCTCAGCCGCGTCCACCTCCCCCAACAACCTTCCTCCATCCATCCACGCTCCTCTCTCCCATCCATCTCCTCTTCCGTCACCCGCCCCACGAGCCACACCCCCGTCCTCCTCCTCCGCATACCCCTCCTCCTCCCCATCAGCTTACGACAACGACGGCAACAACAACAACAACAATTCAAACAACAACAACAGCAACAAAGGAAACAGCATCAGCAGCATCAGTTCCGGCGTGCCCAGCTCCACAGCCTTAGCAACATCCCGCAGCCTGACCACTTCCGGTCCCAGCAAGCCCAAGCCCAGCCCCATCACGCTAGGCGTCCCCCCACTGGGCTCCGGCCCCGGCACCAGCCCCCTCACCCCAATCTCCTCGGGCGGAGTCCCCATCATCTCGCCATCAGCCAAGCACCCGATGACGGCCTTCCACGGCCTGCCCACCCCTCTCTTCCTCCCGAGCCCCATGGTCCCCGTCCACTTCTGGAGCTCCCTCAGCCCCGTGACAACGCTCAGCCCGAGACTCAACTCCTCCGCCTCCGCCTTCCAGTTCCCGAGTTTCTTCAACGGTCCTCTGGCCTACTCCCCTCTGGTCGGGACCTTCTCCGCCTCGTCCACCTCTGGGGTTGAGAACCTGGGCACGCCAGGTCTGGTGTCCACCCCCACCCGGACCATCCCCGTCCTATGACAATGAATGTGATTGTCTGGACTCTGAGCAGCCCACGGGCTCACACGTCACACCACCGGGGAGATGACCATGAAAACAAAACAAAACAAACAAACAAAACAGTCGTACGACACGGACATCTTGTTGTTGTTGTTGTTGTTGCTGCCGCCACTTACCACGAAAGTTTTGACGAATCGCTGTTGCTTTGGCTGTGGTTCTTTTTCTCAGTTGTTGAGGGTTGTTGTTTTTTTCTCTCTCTCTCGATATTTTCTCACCTTTTCGTGCGATTAATACTTACTTGGTGTGTCCAATTTGTTTTGTCTGTTTGACTGGTTTCATCCTATGTTGAGAGTGTAGACAGTCACATAGCATAAGAGATTATCAAGCCTGACTAAGGCTTGGAGGGGCTTTCAGCGGAGACACAGAGTGGGAGACTTCGAAATACGTTGAGCAGCGGTTGTTTCCATAGCAACTCGGAACTTTTTATACTTCTTTGAACGATTCCATGATTGGCTGATCGAATTGATGACAAGATGTTTCAGATGTTGAAAAGACAGTCACGGAAGATATTGTTGTAAGAATGTCACACGAGACACATAATTATATTGTGGTAAGACTGTCGCAAGAGACATAATACATTACAAGAGGAAGTGACCGATCAGCCTTCAACAACGTGAGCGATCCATCGCTGTACTCACCACGACCTGGGCGTTTTCAGCCCCAACAGGACTTGTGTAGTGTAGTAGAAGACAGTTATTGTGCCTTGTCGCTCTTCGCGTCGCGTCTGTGACACCGGAAGACGACGTGAGGGGCGTGACGAGAGGCAGTGTGTGGGCGCCGCCATGTTATCGTTGACAGCTTTCCATAAGGGCGAACAGTACGAAGATTGCAGTGGAGTATTCGCCCTTTTGCGAAACAACCAACGTTATGACGACGACCGGCGTGTGACGTCACGCCGGGAATATAGTAGATGTAGAGAGACTAAATTCACTAATCCCATTATAACTGAGGATGTGCGCAGGGGCGGGACACGCCCCCTTCCTCACGCCGACGTGTAGTAGGGCAAGTTATGCCTCTTTGAGAAGAGAGCATTCTTTCTTTACAAGAGTGCTTTCTTAACATGAGTGCTTTGTGCTTCACCAACAGTGCTTGGAGTTTTGTTTCATCTTTTTGTGTATTACTGACATAATGCATATTTTGGGAGGTTTGTTTGTTTGTTTTTTGGGTAGGGTTGGATAGGGTTGGGTAGTTTTTGTGGGGTTGATATATTTTTCTTATGGTTTGGTGTGAACTTTGGTTTTTTTAAGGGATTTGCGTGTGTTTGTGGCGTAGTGTGTGGGTTGGGGGCGGTGGTTGTTTTCCTTGCATGTTATTTGATTTAACTCAATTGTATAGATACTACTAACGACTACGGCCCCAGTGGGTTCTGAAGCTATTATATTACACTACTAGCAACTGACGTGAGTGGCCGTTGCCTCTTTCTTCTCCCGGAGAGTTCCCCGTGTTTTGACCTCACAACGAGATGATGATAATGACGATGATTGATGATACCTTTTGTTCTGACCCTACAACGATGATACTTTTTATCTGATATAATTCTGGGAAGACATAGGGAGCTCTCTTCTAAGTTTGTTCTTGTAATAATTGGCTGTGCGTTTTGTGTGTACATGAGTGATGGAACGAATGAATGTGTGATCAAGAGAGTGGATGAAAAATACCCAATGTTAAGAAACAGCGAATAAGAAATTAGATACTTTAATAATCCTATTGAAACTTTCATCCTGAAATAAGAAATTCTTCAATTTTGGATACAAGCGACGACTCAATGAGTCTTTTCACACACGCCCCTACCTCCCTGCCCCCTCTTTTTCTCTATGTGTATATTCTTCACGGACTAAGTGACACTGGTCCTGCTATTAATTTTACATTGCTTCACGAGCACTCCTCTTGTTTTGTGTTTTTGTTTCTTTATTGTCGTTTTCGTTATTCCTGCCGTAGATGTAGAAGATAACTAAGCTCCGACCTGGTGCTGATACAGATCGTACTCTACAGATCATGAAACTTCTATTTACAGGGCAAAGACATTGCTTCTTTATTATATTATGACATCTTGTCGGCAATGAAATAGTGACAGCGTTGCAGGGTGTTCTGCAATAGAATCGTATCTCCAGTGACAGCGATGTAATATGATGGTTTTTGTCATTTATATCTGCATTACAATATTCTGACAGTAATGACAGCCCTTGCAGGCACAATGCAAGTTTTCCACTCAGAAAGGGCGTTCTTTTCTTGCCAATGATTGCTCAAATGATTGTTTGGCATTTTAAATCTTTGTTTCCTCTGCTGTTATGTACAGTGACTAGTCACTGACAACGAGAAGCGTTGGCTCATCTGCGTTTCTATACTTAATTCAATTACAACAAAACTCTCTAAGAGTTGCAATGACTGCGTAGTAGTTCATGAACACCACACATTTGAATTGAGAGTTGATTTGTCACGGGGCTAGATATGCTCTTCACTATCTTCAACATTCTGTCACCCCATAGATTTCTAACTTATTCCAATTTGACTGACGATAGACAACTTATCTAATTGTAAGCCTACTATACTAATGTCTTTTGAGAGGAGTATCCTTCAGCAGACAAGATGCGTTCTGCTTTTGACTCATTAAAAGATGAGATCAAACAAGACATGTGATACCTTGCACCTGACTTGTGGAAAGGCTTAGTTGATACTTCTTGTAGAACCACAGTTGTTGTTTTTAAAACTGAGAACGCCTTTTTGGGCTGTCTTGCTGTGCAAATGAAAACTGATACTAACAGGTGTTGTGAGGAATGCCTATCATCTTACACACCGAGGGCCAAGAATCGAGAGCGCCTGTCTATCCTAATCTGTTTAAATCTCTTAAATCTGTGATTCTGTTGCCCTGTCAAATGTGATTGTAACTTTAAGTAGTGAAACTTACCCACATTGCTTTTTTATTTCGTGAAACTTGTTTTTCTACCTTTATTGGACGTTTGTGTCATTATCTTTACTTTATTCCAATATTTCCTTCTACCATCTATTTATTTGTGCTATTTTCTTGACTTGTATTTCCCTGAGTGAATAGTTATGTAATGTAGTCTGTGGTCTAAAATAATAGTTGTTGGGTTGTTGATTTTTTTGTTGATGAATTTTTTTTCATGACATCATGCCTGTTTGTTGACAATAGACACAGCTGAGTGAAATTAATCTCATTTTACAGCAAAGAAATCCGCTATTTCCCTCAACTTGCTTGACACTGGAAACTGTCCTGGGGTTTCCTAAGACTTGATAATATGTACCACATACGTGCACATTGCTAGTATGATACTGTTATGGGTGAGCATTGAAATGTTTCAGAAATGTAGGCTTGGTCTATAATATTAGTATTATGTAAAAATAGGTATACATTATATAGGTTAGTAATGATAATAGTTTGTCTCCTAAAATAAATAACTTATGCTCATTGGTGGCTTGGATTTTGCACCAATAAAGCTGTCTTAAGGTACCAGAATTAGCAGCTTTTACAGTATTGTATAATGAGCTACTAAAGTAAACTCCATACAGGCCCCCAAGCACGGTGTTATTGCTACGTGGTTCAACAAATTTTAATAATGAAAGTCTTGTATGTTGTGTTGAAGACTGGTTAGAATGTCACAAGGCATAACCATTATACATCGTGATCTCCAACCTGTAAATGTTCAACCCAGAGTAAATTTTTCCATTCAGACCCCGGTTTCTCTCAAGGAGATTTAAATGCTGAAGTAGCGAAAGTCACAACAACTCCCTTTTGTTTGCATATAATTGTACACTTGACATTTTCCCTGCATATTGGAGAAGTATGTGGCGTAAAGTTCAAACTTGCTTGTGAACAGAAATATTAGAAATACGTTGTACGGGAACGTTTTGTTTATCTGATTGTTATTTCCTTTTTGTCTTTTGGGGAAAAAGTAGGGCGAGTTGTTCGGCTTTGTTGTTATTTGATTTGCTTGGGTATGGTAGGATCAAATTTGCTTACGTTTAATCGACTTTTGTTCGTGGAGGTTTAGCCTAAAGTATCATTAGTTGGATACGATTGCAGGGTGAGCTGCGGGAAAGAGATAAGATTGAATCAGAGTGGGAGGATTTAGATCGCTGGTACATATTAAATAGTTGTAACTAAATAACTAATCAATCTGAATCAGCCAACGCGATGTATAAGTATTGTGCAATGCCAGTATATCTATATCACAAGCGTCACACTGCAGCAGTTGTCACCGCAGAGTTTGCTGTGAACCCCTGAGAAATGCCAGGCAGAGTATAAATGGCCACCATACTGATCACTTTGTGTCGTCATAGCATCGCCTACTCTTAGAGCTACTTCAGTTCTTCTTTCTTTTTCCTAAATGTAAAATATCTGACATCCGCACAACTTTTTGTCCTGTAGAAGTCACATATTCGTTTTCCCAGAAAACTTGAGACGCAGTAAAGAAGCTCTGGAATGTCAGTGTATGTTTTATTGATTGTAAAACCTTTATCTACAAGCATGGCAACAGCCACTCCTAGGGTAGGGTTATTATTGGCTTTTTTATTTTTTTTAGAAAACAAAGGAGGGGGCGGGGTGGTAATGGATGAGGTAATCACCTACATCATGTATCCATGTATCGTGGTCTTTGTTCAGAGAATACGAGAAATTAGGTAGAAAATCACTAATCAGATACATGGAGATAAAAAAAAGACAACGGCTCACCATACATGCTGTCGTCAGAGATTTGTGCCTGCGGTGTGAATGAATACACAGAAGAAATGTCACCGAACTTTGAGAATTATTAGTTGTCATACGATCCCTCAGCTTGTATCAATAGATGTGCTCACAATGACGTTAGATCATCGAGCTGCTTGCTAGCAGTGTTTGTAGTTTGTAGCAATGCAATCCTCTCATTGTGCGCAAGGGTATACATATGTGTGTGTGTGCATGTGTATGTCTTTCTGTGTGTGCGTGTGTCAGTATATAATTATTGTTGGTATAAATTTACAGTGGACTTTCCATAAATCGCAGATATAATTTGGATTGGTTTTGTTGAATTACATTCTGTTATTCAGATTGCCTCGTAATATTTGTTTGTTAATTTGTTTTTTTCGGGATTCCTATTTTAATGTTTATAATATTGAAATTTTAGCATAATTCTGTTTCTCGATTTGAGCTACAAAGGTTATGCTCAGATAACATTATATATATTGTATAAAGTATGGCGTATCATTTTTGTGAGGAGTTTCCATATTGTGCTTAGAGTTTGCCCCGTGCTGTGTTGCTCTTGCAGCAATGGCATGGTTGTTATTCCTTGAGGCCGCCACGACACGCCCACACTGTTTGTCGTGTGTGTTGGGTCCCTTTGTTCACTCATGTCCCCCACGAACTTGTTGTTATAATATATATATCATCCCCTCACCATCCAATGCTTAAGACAATGTTGCTACTGCTACCACTATTATTACTACTACATAGACCTACAGAGTTTGGTTATCATCCACAGCTGCCTGGTGAAATGGCGAATTCCACATCAGCGAAAATTCCCAGAAGAGACTTTTCGATTAGTCAATTTTTTTATTTTTTTTTAATTTATTTTTTTAGAAATAATTCAAATAGCCTGCATTTTTATTTACAATTTGATTGTAATTGTAATTTGATCTTTTTAAGCGAAGATATCGTGTATTGATCTTACTTTGAGGACAATGTGTAGGGCTGAGTACTTTTGCAATAGCATCCCAAATAAACTGTTTTCAAATGAAGATAATATTTTATTCTCTTGAGTATTGGTTACATTAAAATACCTTAAGGACTATGTAAGCCCGCAACAAAAATATTCTTAACAAATACGATTGTTTTTTTAAATGTTTTTTTAAGAACAACATTGATAAAATATGTGGAATTTGCAATTTCATGAGCCGGTTGAAGTTCTGTTTTTTCTGCGTGCCTTGCCTGTACACATAGCGTGTCCCGACTGCCGCGAGAAGGCCTTACACCCAGCCTGGTGGTTCTAATGTACACAGCGATCACTATGATCTGCCCACTCTCGGCTTTGGTGCCTCACGCTCTCATCTTGTCAGCTCACACTCAATAGGATAAGATATATCAGAAATATTTCTCATGTAGCAAAACAAAAATTACGTTTATTATTCTTTACCAATATATATGTTTAAAGGCTTTAGATAGGAGGACTGCGTATTGTGAAAGTATCACATTATATGCTATGATTCATGAAAGCATGTCCTCGAGACCATAATATTCTATCTGAATTTCGCCCTATGGTGGAGGAACCAAATGAAGTCGTGATGTTTTGGGTTGTTTTTTATACTTTGTGCTCAGAAACTGAGCCAGTCATTCGTAGAGGCGCCAGTTTCGTATTGTTTCAGCCCACTGTGCTAAGAAATTCAGCGCTATAATAGTGGAAAGAAAAAGCCTTTTAGGTTCCAGGAACACTGGCAGTCAGCTGTCGCCTGTGTAGTAACAGACGTTTTTAAGCCCGAGTCCCAGTTGGGATTTGAACCCGCAATCTCACGATTACAAGTCCAGCAGCCTAACCACTAGTTTATCAAAACTTACCCTGCCTACTCTTACTGCCTCCATTTACTACATGAGCAAAATGTAAAAAATTTTCGAAGGTGAAGATCCTTTGACGCAAGCAACTTGAATAAAAAAAATTAATAAACTGACAACTCGGCTCTGGCAAGGAAACTGGTGCCGGAAACACCTGTCTAAACCGAATTGCTGTCCTACTTTTGTATTCGCTGTGACTACAGATCTATGACAATCAAAATTCTGGCGTTTACTATGTATTGATCAGGCTCCTTGCCTATCACACAGAAGTCGGGAGTTCGATTCCCATGCTGGACGTACATGAAGGAAAAAGCTGGCGCCTCGTCAAGTGAATCTTTGTCAACCTAAATTTATGCTAAAGGCTCCCTGGACGTGAACTAAAGCTCATGTTTTGATTTGTGTAATGAAAGGTCATCTAATAATCTGTATTCCCCCCCCTTCCCCAAACTTGAGTGCTTCCAGACAAGATGAGAGCAGGTATATCCAAAGTTTTGACATCATGTTAGTTGTTAATGAAGATGAAATTGTACATTGAAAAGTGTTTTTATATTATACATATTATCTAATATTTTACTATGACACATGTCTGTTTTGTTTTCCTCCTCAAGTCTGTGTGTTGTATCACGGCTTGTCTCGACTTGCCTTCCCACGAGGGTTGAAATTTATTGTGTTTTAACTGACGCCTACCAATCTGACATTGCTTGTGAGAGTTGATTGATGTAACATAACTTGTACAAGATGTACTGTGTTGCCATGGACGCTGAGAGTTGATGTAACATAACTTGTACATGGACGCTGAGAGTTGATGTAACATAACTTGTACATGGACGCTGAGAGTTGATGTAACATAACGTGTACATGGACGCTGAGAGTTGATGTAACATAACTTGTACATGGACGCTGAGAGTTGATGTAACATAACGTGTACAAGATGTACTGTGTTGCCATGGAAGCTGAGAGTTGATGTAACATAACTTGTACAAGATGTACCGTGTTGCCATGGACGCTATTTAGCTTGGTGCAGTGCTGCTAAGATGTTTCTTGAGAATGGCTTTTTGTGAGCAGCATTTGCAATCGCATTCTTGGGTCTGAAATTGTTTTGTGACTCTCACCATATTGTGTAGTGGATGGTGGTGATAGTAAAGAGGGGAGGATAACTTGATGTTGCATGGTGAGAAAATGCTATGAGAAGTGAAAATAGTGGTGTATGCCTTTACGCCTGTCAAAGTTTTTGCAGGCCCAATGTATAATTTCTAATGCATAGATAACTCTATTTTTCCTACATTTTCAGGTCTGATGCTAAAAAAATTGACTGACATTTGAGGGGCAGTGGGCTTTGTTATTGTTGGGTTCTTTTTAATTCTATCCACTTGAAATTAAAGCAACAAGGGGCTCTATTTGTCTTTCCTTAATCAATGAGAGGTTAAAAAACACAACTTGACCATACAAATTGTGATGAAGCTATAGATTTATCCTGTTTGCCTGTGAATTAACACTGCATTCAACCTGTGTCAAGCCAGACAGAACGTCTATTTTAAAAAGAACTCCACGGTTTTGGTTGGAATGTAGCATTAATAAAAGCTAAACATAAGATGTTTTAAGTATTATTATAACCCTCGTCCCATCTTAGGACTGATCTTGTTTTTCATTTGATAATTGGGTAAAGAAAAGACAACTAATCTAAGTGCAATCATCAAGACTGAATTTGGTCTTCTAGAAATGTTCTTTTTGTTGACTCTTTTCTTTTTCTTTAAAGATTCTTTTTACGTCTGATGAACTTAAGATGAGAACTGTATTTGCGCTCCATACCTATTTCCATTACTGTTTTATGTTGAAGCTGTTGGTTTTTCAGTTTCATGTTGTTGCCTTTTGGTACAGTTTGTGACTTTTTTAAAGAATCGTTTTGTTTGACTTGTTTGTTTGTCCCCTTACACCTCAACAGTTTATGGACAGTCTTTGTGCTTGTTAGTGAGATGAGAGTCGGTCCTGTTTATTGCTCTTTTTTGTTGTGTTTTTCAGGTTTGTTAGTGTTTAATTGTTTGCCTCTACTTTTTTCCGATTGAGGTTGTTTTCTTTGATAGAATTGTTTTGTGAATATGTCAAGTTACTATTGCAGAATCCCATTTTGTTGGACCTTGCTTTTAGATTGCCATTTTATGATTATATCTTGACTTTCCTCAACTTTCCATATCCGTTGGACTCACTGCTTACCCTTGAGCCGGGGACAGATTTGCTGTCTTATGAAAAAAAGGACGAATGTACCATTTATTAATATTAACAAAGTGTTAAAAGAAAGGGTCAATTTTTAATGGATTTTTTTTTTCATGTTTTCCTTTTCCTCAATTCTGGGTGTGACCCCCTGGTCTAGACTCTGGCTCTAATTAAGCTTTGCTTGAAAGACCTAGACAAAAATGTGCGCCTTGGTGCACTGTGCTTGCCTATGCTTAAAATAGTAGTAATACGTGTACATTATATTCCACAACTTACTTTAATTATGCCTCTAGGTCCCTCGTGGATAAAGGGCCGCTAATAATAATAATCATAGTTTGACCTAATTCGACTCATTCGTCCTTGTTTTCGTAAGACAGCAGAGATCGTGAGAGGCGATGGAGCTAGATGGACAACGCGCAATAATGGCTTTTGTCCACAGCCAACTTTCGTTTTTAAGCGCTTTATAAAAAAGATAATGAGAGTGCCTGGCGTCAGGCACTATTACGTGTATTATATTAAATTTCTCTGCAGACTGTCCACAGCCTCCGTTCCGCTTCTCTCCGCTCTTTTCTGCGTTTCTGCGTAATTTTTTTCACAATGCGGAGCGGGGCATGCGCTGTGGACTAGAACCGAACAGAACAAAAATGTCGCCGCAACATGAAAGGAAAAGAGTTTTGATTTCAAAAGAGAGCAGGTCGCATGCTTTGCATTTCACAGCAGTTTTAGTTTTATGTTGTAGTAACCCGAGCCGGCTCTGTGGGATATTTCTGCTATCCGGGATGAAGGGGATGAGACGACTCCGCGTTACCCCCGCTTTTCTCGCCACCCATAAATGTCTTACAGACGAGATGTGTGGCTGAGATGAGCGAAGATTCCAAGCATTCACGCCGTGGTTTTTCGAATAGATTTTAAAAAGCTCTATTATCCAAATTTGGAGTCCTAAATTTGCCACATTTTTTTTTCGAGTTTACTTTCAATGGTTCTTTCCTGTTGACTTTGTTAATGAGGGTCGCTATTTTGAGTACCATTTTCGAACCATTGGCTGAAACAGATGGGAATAAAGGTTTGCACTTCTAAGAATGAACTGTTACGGGCGAATCTGTATTTCATGGGGTCGATTAAAGAGTTCAATAAAGGATATTTTTCCCTTACGTGAAATTGAAATGAGTATGTAGCCTACCTGACTGTTAAGTCAGAATGATTTTTTTTTTTTTCGTTTTTAGTCTTGAAGTGCAAAGGGACCTGCTCTCGTGGATAAAAAAAAATACATATTTTTCAGTCGATAGTTCGGAGTTCACAAACGTCAACTCCTATTTATCCGGTTTTTATTTTAAAAAACGCGTGTTTTGTCCAGGCCTACCCCGTTGTCTCTCACATCCCCCCGAGCTCAAGTCAACAGCAGTGTATAAGAAACATATTGTTTGCGCTCTACATTTTTGCTTTTACATTTTATGTTCATTCCCTAAACCCTCGTACCCTCCTCGCCAGTCATTTGGACAGGATTCAGCCGACACTGGATCACCATAACTGCAGGGTTTTGTTGCTGTATTTTTGTAACATCATCTTAAGCTCGGAGTCAACTTGCACTGTCTGCGACCTCTGTGATTGTAGATAGAACGTTATGGCACTGAGAGCTCGACCTCCTGCTTGTCACGTGGGGCACAGCGTCGCCTCAAAGCTACTGCTTCATTCATTTATTTGATTCCATCGGTAATGTTTTACTATGTTTAATCTGTTCGGAGTTTTACGGCTCTTTCGAGACTAGATGGTTACATCGGCGCCGGAATTCCTTATTCCCTCTATGTGTATCTGGGTGCTTTATTTGCAGGACAGACATGATGCAGATGGTTAGAGAGAACTACGTTTCGAGTTATTTATTTATAGAGGTACCAGCTTCTTTGGCTGTTTTAACCAGAAGATAATTACGAAGGGAAGAGAGAGGGGATGATATACCTAAGGAAAAACTTGCACCACACCCTCACCTCGAGATGTTGGGATGGGAAATCTCACCATCATTGATGACAGGCATTCTCCTCCTGTGTGTGGGTGGCAGACCTACTTATAATTTACTCTCAGTCCAGACAGGGGAAGTTTAATCTGTGTCAGATGCGTTTTTATAAAGGCATGTCGATGTGACCATTTCGACTTGCCAGATCGGTGTAGATGAAAGGAAGACGTTTTCTGAGTCGACGCTATGACGACGTTTAAAAAACAAACAAACAAAAAGTTTGTTGTTTATAGAGGCGCCAGCATCTTTGGCTGTTTTTAGCTATGACGACGAGAACTCGAGATTTGACAATGTCACCCCCCCTCCTGTAGTTTCAAATTACACTGACTCATGTAGCGCTAGACTTTTTGAGATGACACACCCAAGAGGCATGATCGTGTAGCCTTACTCTTCTTACTGACACAATATTCCATTG
>JAUKPP010245647.1:0-23348 GCA_032273245.1 Phyllaplysia taylori | reverse complement strand
GCGTTGTGATTTTTACTTCAGTTTGCATCTCGAGATGGGCGCGCTTTCTGCGGATCGGCAGATGGTTCTGCGCGATCTTAAGATCGCGCAGCGGCAGATCGCGCTTGACATATATTGATATACATGTAACTCAAAGACGGTAAGAGATATAAATACTCTGTTTTCTACCGATTAAACCTCACTCATTTAAGTTTTTTCTGGTACCAAAATCAGCCAGTTTCATTGACACACTGTGCGACAGCGCCAGTTTGCGTGAACAGCCCCCGATTTCTAGTGGTCAGAAATGATGCTAATCTGCCATTTACCATGCACGCCCTGTGCGTTTACAAAAGAGATCGCGTGCCTGCAGTTCTAAGAAAATTCCAACTGAGCACAGCTAGAAAAGCCTAGTCCAAAACTCAATCATAGCTTGGTATCAAAATTTAGTAGAGATGGGTAGGCCTACTATAAATGGCTATAACAACAAAGAGAGCAAGAAGTGGACATGCTACTAGCTTTGTGCCCGATCAATTGAAAAAGACGACTTCATTTTGATACTCTCAGAAACATGCATCTCTTTCTAACTTCAAAGAATAAAACGCAAATGTTGTTTTCGTAAAACATTAAGCCAGAGCTTGTTGTTAGACATTAGTCCTTTTGGAAAAAACTGTTTTAATAATCTTTTAACTGCCTTACGATGGTTTCTAGCAGTCCATCTCTTTGGTATGCCAGTGCGCTATTTGTTGACGCCATAAAAAAGGGCTTTGTTCCGCTAACTCCTTTTTAAAATGCCTTCTCAGTGTCAACATAACCTTATTAAGAGCTCAGAAAAAAACTTAAATGGACACTGTATGACATGCAAAAAACCGTTTAAATCTATCTCTTACCATTTTAAAGTTATTCAAGTTTAGAATCGATCAATAAAAAAAACACCCTGTATACATTATAATATGCAGGCCTACATACTACATGTATGAAAAAATGAAATGTCCCTCTCAGTCTCAGCCTGGCGCTATTCTGTATGGTATGGTTAGGCAGTTCGCCTGTTATTGCGGAGGACCCGAGTTCGATCTCACGTGCGGACGATCTGCGTCCTTTTCTACTGGGAAATTTTTGTAGTTGTAGCCCTCAGCCCGAGTTGGCCCTAACAGCGACAGACAGGGATCGAAGGAGCTCGTCTCTTAAATGATCTTACAGTGCTGCAGGGGACGTAAAAGTGCAGGTAACCAAACTGTAACTTGTAACCTTACAGTACAGTAACTGAGTAACCAAGTCTTAGCCCGAGTTGGCCTTGGCAGGGTGGATTGATGTAGCCAGCCCGTTCTAAAGTTGTAATACTATAATGACCTTATATGCATCTGGCCTACCTCAGATTACAATGTGTATCGCTGTTCTGTTCTCTAGTGTTCGCCGACAATAGGTGGAAAACCAAACCAAACCAAAAGTTGCATTTGAAGGTGTTAAATTTGTGGTATACTCGATACATGTACTTGCGTTTTCGTACAGGGCGTATCGACCATAATTAATTCAATGGTATCGATACACGCAGGTATCGAATATACCACAAAATCAAAACCCAAACCGACTTGAGACAAAAATATCGAGAAGGACGCCATGTTGTCATTGGTAGTTTAAGTTAGTACTTTTTACGCCCTTTGTAACACTGTACCAGTGTGCCGGTACCGGTAGCAAGGTCATCATGTACCGGCGACAATAGGAGGGGAATTATGCTCCACGCCAAAAACTTCCCCACGTGGCAGTACTGGCAGTTGAACCTCTGTCTTTTGTGAGACAGACGAAGATTGATTTGATTTGGTTTTGGCTTAACCTCCCTTGAAACACTGTAAGTTGTAAGGTCATTTAAGGGACAGCCGACTTCGACCCTGCCTGTCAGGGCCAATCAGGGCTGAGAGGGACATCGTCCCAGCAGAAAAACGGAGATACTAAAAAAAACTGCCGCACGCCGACCTCTGCGTGATATGCGAAGCGCCTAACTATTACACCACAGACGCCGGTGATAGCCGAAGAGCCTAATCATTACACACTGCAGACGGTGGTAGAGTGGTAGAGTAGGCGATGTACCAAAAAGGTAGGCCTACATGTCATCCTCGAATCAAAACAATCTGTTCATGTTGAATTTCAAGAACAGCTTCAACAAGGGAAGGATCCCAACTCGTAAATTAGTAGGCTCTGTCTGAATGCACGCCAAATAAATAAACACCCCGTTCAAATACACGCCATCGTCAAGATTATGGCAGATTTTTTGTTTGTCTGTAGCCAATAATCATTATAAAATAATAATATGCACGCTCCGCCTAAATGCACGTTTTGCAGCCCTCCCGAGCACCACCGTGCATTTAGGCGGAGACTACTTACTGTATAAAAAATTAACACCAGCAACAACAAAATAAAAAAAACCCATTCAATCAACAAACCAAGAAAAATTTTCCCAAAAGTGTAAGTGTAAGACCTGAAAAATACACCCAACCAACTGTAAAAAGATCAACAAAACCAAAGACCAGAAAGCTGTTTGTAGTCTGTACCTTCAGGTTGAGTTAGAGAGGCGGACAGCATCGATGGGCCACAGACGACAACTAATCCACGTGATAAATATTTAGTACAATACATTATGTACCGTACATGTATGTTTCACGTCGGTCTGCACAATGCTGCTATTCTGTAATGTTCAGTGAAATCAGTGTACAGTAGGCCAGCACATGAATATATATACGCGTGTATCCCTATGATGTATGATGTATGATGTATGGTAATGGAGCACGGGTGAAAGAGGAAAGACATGATGAAGATTTCATAATTACATGTATTATTACATGTATTACATGTATTATTACATGTATGAAGAAAAGACGTGAAAGATGGGATGGAAAGTAGGAGCGAGGGATTGAGAAGAGGAAACGAGTTGGGAAATGGGCAGGAAAAAATAAATGCTAGTGAAGGAAACTAGCTGAAAACTTGCGTAGGAGCAGCAAGAACCTCCGGCCCCCTGTATTTTTGTTGTTGTTATAGCTCTAGCCTACTTGAAAGTTTGGTTTGGTTACCAGATTCACGCCCCCTGCAACACTGTAAGGTCATTTAAGAAGCGGGCTACTTCGACCCTGCCCTGCCTGTCAGGGCCAACCCGGGTGAGAGAAAAAATCCCAGCAGAAAACCCCCCCAGATCGTCCGCGATTGGGGATCGATTTAGGGTCTTCCCGCATGCAAGGCGAAGAGTCAAACCATTACACCACAGCGCCGGTCTAGCCTACTTGAAGTACAGTGTCATGTATTACTATTACGCTACTACTGTAGCTGTGTAGCCAACTTGCACTTTGCAGACGTAGACTGTAGGGGTGGGATGCACAATGCTAGTCGGCCATTTTTTCGACTAAATGATAATGCTCCATTGCATAAAAATAAAAGCGTAATTTCGATACGTAAGTCCTTTTTTACTCAACTCACCCTGCCAACACGTGATTTTGTGAGCTACTGTGAGTATTGCCGATTATGGAATGGAATACTTAGTCGAAAAAACTGCCGACTCGCTTCGTGCATTCCACTTTAGATCTCGTTTCTGCCAACATGGCAAGCCAAGCCCTTCTTCTGGCAATGGTTGACCGTGAGTACCTGGCTCACGTCACACGTGTTCTTTCTTGCCTTTACTCTGGCTCCGGCCGAAGGCCAAGATCACCCATAGACCGCAACATTAACAATAACATACTTTCTTTTTATTGTTGAAAAAAAAAAGACTGAATAGTTTCTAATTAATTAATGACATATTCCCTCGGCTTATTTGCCCCTAGAAATAGAAAACTGTTGACCGTTGAGTTTGTTATAAAATCTTGTACCGTCATTAAAAATACATGTAAAAAGAGTGCAGCATAATACTAATAGTAATAGTGTATTGATGTGGAGTTTGGTTAATTCAGGCCCCCAGAAGCCTATTAAAATGTATGACAATGTACAAAGACAATCCAAATCAAGCACTCATGACTCAAGACCCTTCTTTGGAATTCGCCTTGTGTGAACTGTTTCACTTC
This sequence comes from Phyllaplysia taylori, assembly GCA_032273245.1. Classification (NCBI taxonomy): domain Eukaryota; kingdom Metazoa; phylum Mollusca; class Gastropoda; order Aplysiida; family Aplysiidae; genus Phyllaplysia; species Phyllaplysia taylori. The sequence goes on along the minus strand of JAUKPP010245647.1, from coordinate 19,332 downwards.
AGTTCCAATTCCATGTTGGTGTGCGAGTCGACCAGAGCAAACATTTAAGGTCTTTGATTTTGACTCAAAGTCTTGTCCTCAGCCCAGAATGAATCACGACGTTGTGACAATGTGACTGAACCAACACATAATAGGCATATATATATACATATTATGATGAATGCCTGAATTGTACTTGTGCTGAATAAGGAGCCGATAAATTGATCAAGGCTCTCCAGTCCCCTGTGGCTGAGCTCGAGGTCATGGAGTACATGTAGTTCCTGTTGTTAGATAACAACTCGGGCAATGTTTTGTTGAGTCAGTTGAGGTTTTACGGCACTATCGACACTGGAGGTCATTTCAGCACCATGAAGGAGATGATGGCAACCATCCACAAGATCAGGACAGAAAGAAATTCGTAACAAAATCAGAAGAAAGGAAGTCGACAGGCCAGCTAAGTTCACTCACCAACCAACAGCTTTTAACTTGTGATGCCCTTATATTATATCACTCTGTGTTTTTCTACCCAAACAAAAACCATGTCCCGTGAGTGCATCGCAAATATCTTTATTTTATTGAATACATTTTTGTAGTTTTGTATACGCGTAATTTTTTTTTCTTTAATATCAATGTAAAAACAAAAGTGTCAACACACGAGACGCTGTCAACAACAACGATAAACACGCAAACCACGTATAATGTATACCAAGTTGATGTCAACACAGAAAATATATCTCTATTAATATTATTGTCATTACCCCTCTATATGTTCAGGTCAGACTCACAAACACACAATTACTTTTCTGTATGTTTAGATGAATTAGGCCCTCCCTAAGACAAAGTAAGGTGGTAGGGAAGTAGGGGGGAGCGGGGAATTAGAAGTTAAAGGTTAACACTTTCACTACCTCTCACTTACTCTACGCATTGAACCAAAGTTCTTCAAAATTCCAAGGCACTTAACTTAATAGTTTTGTCAAAATGCGTGTAAATTATTAAAAGTTAATACATGAAGGCTATGTGGTTTGGATCATTTCAATGTAGGCATTAGGTGAAGGCACATTGTGGTTCTTAACAAAACAATTACATGTATCATTATCATCACGTGCGTTGAGCTCTGTAGTTTAAGTTTTACAGTACGGTAGGTGCAGTATAGAGATCATGTTCTTAACTCCAGGGAGCAGCTACTTTCAACTCGATTCACAGACCATTTTACAGCAATGCTATAAATATTCTAAAAATACTAATACTAGAAATACGTGTATGAAGTTTTGACAAAAGGTTCTGATACAAAGGGGGCAAGCTGACAATCAACGCAAAAGTGAACTTTGTATGAGGGAAGCCACTTATTAAAAGAATTGTAAGAAGATCGCCATACACTTCTAGAATTCTCATCCAAGCTAACCCTAATGTTTTCATTTTGTGTCAATTGTTTTTTGTTCACTTCCATTGTAACATTGTAAATGTCATTTAAGAGTCTGGTTACTTCGACACTGCAACTGCAAGCCAGGAGCTGAAGAGCTGCTGTGTTTTTTTTATCAGCAAGAGCTCAAATTAAGGGCTCGATCAATGACGCGTTCTTTTGCAGTACCGGTAGGATGGAAACAATAGTGCCTACGAATTCCATCGCATTAGCATGGAATTGATAGAACATAATTCAATTGCATTAGGCAGGAAAGGGTTAAGATCGGGCAACTTATGAGCTGCCTGTCAGGGCCAACCCAGACTGAGGGACAGTCTCAGCAGAGAGATAGAAATAAATGCTCGCCCAGCTTGGGATCAAACTCTCGTCCTCTGCATGCTGGGTGAAAAGCCTAACCACTACAGCACAGACTCCAGTACGATCATTCAGAGTCAGACCATGCACACGTATTGGTTGCCTTGACAGGACCTTAATTTTCTTATTCTTTGAGATCGTGAATTGAATGCTAGCAATGAAACTACATGTACAATAGATGTAAATGAAGTGAGGAGGAGAAACCTATGCATGATCGATCACAGATCACAATTCTGTGTGGATGTTCTTTGATTTTTGTTTTACGCCGCTTCCAAAACCTACTACATGTACATGTACGTGTATACACGGTCATCCATGAAGTGGACTTATTGAACCACTTACCCCCTTTGCCAGAACTGACTCAAATTGAGACCACAGACAGGGTCACTGCACTACAACAATACAGGGATTGAACCTGATTCAAGGATTGGAAATCTTCTCCCAATGGGGCTCAACAAACTCCCAACTTATTGGTGCATTCTGTGAGATTCATGTAGCAACAGAATGTATCGGTTAAGAGCCAGTGGAAAGGGAGAAAGTGAGAGGGAGGGCGTTCAGTGATGTGAACAGCCTAGCATTTACGGTTTAAGATTTAAGAATAAAAAAGCAAGGAGATTGCGAGGGGAATGAAATATAATAAAAATTAACAATGACGGTACTGAGATGATGGTGAAAACATTTATATATTATAATATGAATGTATAAATGTCACCACTGGCCTTCAGAGGTGATGAGTATATGAACATTTGTTGATCCAATTAAAAATAAACAAACTTGAGCCATAAAGAAGTGATCTTTTCAGTGGTTTGCTTGACAGGAATAAAAAAGAAAAAAGAAAAGGAAAAAAAAATCAAATATATCTCAGCTGAGTTGTCATGGGTAATTATGTCGGTATTGAGTCAGTGTATACAAATAAAATAAAAAGAGAGATTGCTTACGTCATTGTCACAGTTTCAGTGAGTCAATAAAGGTTATGCTGTACACTTGAGCAATTCGTCAACTTGCGAGCCAGAGAAAAAATATTATGATCCGTCATGGTCACTGCTTCACACAACAGAAAAAAAAACACCCAACACCCCACAACTAAATAAATGCTGTCCCCATTATACTATGAATGATAATAACAACCCCTGCAATTGGGTAAGAAATAGAGGAAGGTACTAGTACTAACACCCCCAAGTAAATAATAAGATAAACGTCACAAAATGGGTGAATACAGAAGAGAAAACGAAGGAAGGTGGTTAAGTATTAAGGAGCAGCTATAAAATGTTATGGCGCCAATCAAAACTATAGGAGGCTTGGTTAGGTATTTGGCAGCTGTCAGTGTCGAGGAAAAGCACATTGCATTGGGCCATACTCTAGTGGCAAGATATGGACGTAGGACTACGCCATCCGCAATAACATTAAGTACTTCAGTCAAACAATCCGGCTTATCTCATTCATTATATAAAAAACCCAAAGTACATGATCTACATACTGCACTGTTCTATTGCAATATAATTATAAAGAAGTAAAATAGAGTGAGACATTTCGTAAAATTTCACTTCATTTAACAACCATGGCAAGTTGAAATATCACATTGAAAAAGAGAATACAAAGAGGGCTTTGTTCTGCTCTGCAGTTCATAACATTATGTTCCAACTCACACTGCTATTATCTAGCTATCTGGCATCTACTCTAGGTTTTTAGACATAAGATTGATTACAAATCAGAATATAAAAAAAAAGACCCCACAACAAGAATGATGAAGGTTGGATCATATAAATACGGAGAAAATAACAATTACTTCACAGTATTAATTGGGGGAAAAAAGTTAAGAGAAGCAGATTAGTGACAGCTAGACCTAATATTTTCATAAAATGAAAAACTGCTTGGTTAGGTTTAGTTTTGGGTTAGTTTGGCAAGTTATAATAAAGTTTGTATGAGTGTGGTTGTGATGACAATGAAGAGAGACAAAAAAAAGGAGGAAGGGGAATGAAGAGAATGGTATCCGGATACAGCCTATTTCTTCTTAAAATTTTTATTTCTTATTTTTAATAAACTTGCACATCCATAGAAAATCATATGTGTATATTCCTTGTTGTCCAACACTAAAGCCTGGAAGATCTTAAATATCTGGTTGAACATTTAGCCCCACCGCAGTCTTCCACAGGTGAAGAGGCTAAACCAGCACTAAGCTGGTGCTCTGTACACCTATGTGAATTCTAACAACAGTTTAAGCAAGAGCTGTGCAAGTTTACACTTTATATAAAGGAATATTACAAGATGTCTTTTACTGTACTTGAAAATTTATATAAATATCGAAATCAGAATTTTTTTAAAGTCCACATGTTTATGAGATTTAATTTAACGAGGCAATCAAAGCACAAATATAACCAGGTCAGAGTTTTCACTAAGGTGAATCTGGCAGACTATGATAGAATATATACTAACGAAGTGTAACAAATGATAGGACTATAGGCACGGTACAGGAACTGTGCAAAAGACAGACATGATACAGATACAAAAGTGTTAAGTTTGAGTTTGCTACACACGGCTCCATGAGGAAGAAGACGGAACGAGACAGTTGTGTTGTGTATAGATAAACGTGTGACAAGGCTACCCCTCCTGTGAATGTGGTATCTGGTTAATAAGCAAACCATTACTAGTCATGCAAATTATAGCTGATATGGATTGGTACCTCGTCTTACTATTCAAAAGCTTGTGACAAAAATGTTAATTCTCACAAAGTGTACACAGCTTGAGCTACAGTTCTGTCTCATCATTGCTATGCCGCTCTCTACCGTGTTGGCCTACATGTTTAGATGTGTAGATAGAACTTCCAAAGAACAAGTCATACTTCACTTGTCCATAAACCATCGGAAACTTCACGCATGGAGCAGAAACAAACAACCCCAACAAATGTCAATTGCTGCACAGCTGTGACTAAATGGAAATATCTGTGAAGGTCATGGTCCTGTGAAGCGGCACAAAGCGTAATAAAGCATTATATCGTTATGTTCCTTTCTTCAAACAAGTGTGCAGCAAATATCAGGTCAGTCTCCACATCTTACTACAAGATCTATCCCTGCATTGTTACCAAAGCCTTACCTGACCACATCAAAGTGTGAATACAAACAGCTAGAGCAAAGGACTTAGTGGCGCTGGCATGCAAGAATAAAATATTATGATTAATAGATCTACAAAAGAATCCCGGTTGTTGTGAGCTTGTCAGGTTCAACAAGCTCGGCCCACACCACGTCACACAGCACTGCAATAACTCGCGATAGAAACGCAGTTTTATCAACAGCAACCGACCATCAATATTCAGGGATGGGATCAGTTCGGTTGAAAAAATTCTAAGCTTCAGAACCAAAAATTGTGAATTCACACATGAAATATGAGAAAAGCATCTCTGGATCTTTTGCCCAAACAGGGGAATAAAAATCCTGACTTGAATTCCGGCTATATCATGAGGATGCGGATCCCTCCATATTCAATTTCCTGTTTAAGTTTAATGCAACTAAGAAAAGAAACATTATTCTCAATGATCCCTTAACACCTCAGAGGTAAAAAAAAAAAAACGGCTGACGACAGTCCATTCGTCTGACTGTAACGGCTGTGCTGGTGGTGTGGACCGAGTGTGTTGCTGCTTCCTGTGGTTCAGTAGTAGCGAGTTTAGTCATTGGCAGGTTAGTGGTAAGAAAAGTAGAGCAAACCAGTGGTCTAACCAAATGTCTTTATTTCGGATCAGTATAGGCGGTTATATTGAAAAGTTAACTTGGTTACACAGCAGAGCAAATTCAGTGAGAAAATTAGACAAAAAAGTGGGTGGGGTTGGGACGGGGTTGGGGGGAAGGAAAACCACTAAGAAAATTAAAGAAAAACCAAAACAACACTGCAGCAGCATTCACAAAAACTTGGCGGTGTTAAAAATGAGTATTGGAACACACAGCTGAAACAAAATATCCTTCAGTACCTCCACACAACACGCAAGAAAAAGAAAACTTAATGTGATGAGATTCTGAATTAACATCAATTTTAAAATTAAAACACATCTTGTCATAAAATGGAAAAGAAACAAAATGAATGAAAAAAAACTTTTGAGAATTGCAAGAAAGGAAACTTGATAGAACACAACCTGTGACATTATGCTCTGGGCATGACAACCAAAACTTCAATACTTCGAGTTTGTAGAAAAATACAATTTTTTTCCTTAAGTACATTGCAATATCTTTCATCAGCAAGAAAAGATACCCTCCAATATTATATATATATAAGACACAAAATGATCTGAGTGAGGAGGGATAAGAGATACGCTTTGATTCTTCAAACAAGTAAAGACATCCATGTACAACCAAGCATACCAGATCTGAGTTCTATCATAGTGCTATGAATTGTTTGATGCTCTTACAAAAATAAACTGATATGAAACTGGGCGGATTAAACTGCAAAATTTTCAAAAACATAGCAAGGAACAGTTTGGTGGGAAGTTTTACATCACAGATGGTAGACTCAAGAAAAATAAACTGGTACAAGGCACTTTTTAAGTAGAACTTTTCGCCATACACTGAGAGTAGGAACAACAATGCTAGGGTTGAGAAACACCCTGTAAACACAAGTTAAATTCTATAAACAATGTACAAATTCCTTCTTCAATTTATGAAATGTCTTCGCGTATTCCAACTACAGATATACAAGACAAAAGAAAATGATATGAATGAGTTGTAAAACTGAATGGATTTTTTTCTAAGCATTACTACTTCATGGGTAGGGCTATAGTCCATCTTTCAAAGGAAACTGCCCTTCTAGTTAATCTCTACAAGCAAATGATTACGAGAATGAAGACGGCTTAATCGGTCTCCCTTGTTTCCCTTCTGCATCTAAATCTAATACTAAGAATATTAAAATTTGATAACTTGCTTCATATAAAACAAATGCTGATCACGTTAAAAATAATATATATATGTTCAAATCATTGCATAGAAACAACTTCACTCTCAGTAGCAGAGCCAAATCATCTGGGTTGAAGTCTAAGATTGACCCCCCACCCCCTCTCAAAAAAGAAAATCCCTTTAAGTGTTGAGAAAATATTATCGTCATTCTAGCAAAAACTGCTAGGGGATCTAATAGTTAATTCTGTTTGTTTCATTAGGACTTTTCCATCCCGTACCAAGACTTATGAGACGGAGGTGGGTGGAGAAGAAGAAATGGAGATTGCATCACGGACTTGTGATCTAGCGTGATTCCACTCATGATGTATGTAAACTGACATAAAACTTTCAATTGAGATCACAATACTGCATAAATGTTGAGGAAATTATGAAATGAAAACAGTCAAGTACTACCAAACATCTACTGAATACACCATATTTTGCTTAGTGCTATAGAGACAACATCAATGTACAATACGCAACAGAAAAAATATTAACAGGTTTTGTTCTGATGGGGGCTCGCAAAACGGCCACGCTGTAGATTTGTTACAAAACCAATTAAGTACACAATGCCGCAGATATGTCAAGGCCCTTTATCTCAATGGGAAATACCAGCAACAAAAAACATAGAGATATTTGTAAAATAATCATAGAAAATATTCCTGATCAACAAGATTTGATCACCTTACATTTCATGGACAATATCAACTTATATTTTTTTTTTCGTCTTTTCTTATTTTATTTTTGCAATTGAGTGGAGCAGTTTCTGTGGGCGATAATGCCGACTGATATGCATAGAGGTGCTTACAAACCTAGTCATTAGATCTCTAGAGGCCCCAACTCAGTAGGGTATCTGGTTATAGGAAAAGCAATGACCACTACTAGTAGCCTATGTCATGTGGCATCTCAGCACACCGACACTAAACTGTAGCCTAAGCTATTAAAAAAAACCAAAACGGTTCCACTTGTCTTATAGACTGACGGACCACTTAAAATACATTTATTTGCATAGCTGAGATATGTCAAACAGAGCAGGGCAGAATAATATGTACAGGAACACACCAAATATATCACCTCTGGGTGAATTGCACCCTTCAAGCTCACATAATAACTTTGAGAGTTTCAAAAGAATCAAATAAGATGAAAAAATATTTGTGAATCCACAAACAAATTCAAAATACATTGAGAAAATCCAACACTGGACTGCCCGCTGAGGCAAAATGTCCAGGTTAAAGATAGGAAAAAACATGATGAGACAACTGGCTACACACATGGACATCAAAATGCATTGAACACAATATTGTCAAACTGAGCAACTTTTCCATTTAGAGCGGGGCAGGCATGCGAGGTGGGTATTTCAATACTTTCTTACTCTCCACAGCTACATTCTTGTGTAGTTGAAAGTCAATACTTTTGGCGTGATAAGGAATCTTATTGTGAGCTTTGAAATCTTAGCTGAGACTCATGAGGGTTGAAATGTTTCAATATTGAGGAGAGGAAGAAGGGAGGGAGCTTGGGGATTCCCCATGAGTATCTTCATCACAGAGCAACAACGCGTATACAGTAACCAGTTTTTCACTCAACAAATGACAGCAGGATCCACATGAACTAAACTAGAAAGACAAACTACCCTAAGTAAAGTGTGCCACTCTCAGAACCAACACTCTTAGGCAGAAAGCATCCATGGCCCTCAAGAACTTCATACACACCACAATAATATAATATGAGATTCACATCATGTTCAGGGGATCAAATTTTTCATTGAGCAAAGAAGAAATACAGCAAATCCTTGTGCTGGGAGGCTTAATGTAAGTTTCTTGTATTATTAGGCTATGTCTTCTCCCAAAAGAACATGATTTCAAAGGTAGACGACGGGGAACAAAATATTGACAAATGTTTGAAATTCCTACAGAGTTAGAGTCTGCTGTGATGACATCACTAGTCACTGAATGACTGCAGAGAAATCCAGTCACAAACTTAGTCTTCAAAAGAGCCAAATTCAAAGAAATAAAATCCTTCCTAGCTAATGCCCATAAAGTTGATACTGTGCATTGTTTGCTACAAAATCAAAGTTCCTTACTCTAACATGGAAGACAGGGGCCTTTTCCCATAGACATTGCAGCCTACAGTACTGATCTGCTCGCACAACAAGAAAGTAATATTACGAAATGATATGAACTTCATTCAGTTTGAAAGCTAAATGCTCAATTTAAAACCAGGAAGACAAAACAAAACTGCAAGTCAAAGAAGCCCGACTTGTACGTTCCTTCAGACTCCAACTCAAAAAGCAGAGATCTAAAACAGTGACTGATATGTGGAGCACATTAAAATTTAAAAAACACCATTTCAGATCAAAGAATTGAGGCTTCCAGCTACAGATGAGGGAAGGAGAAAATAGTTTCCACAAACGTTTCAATACACAACCATAACCACTGCACAACTGTAGTAAGTGCTGACTCAAGATCAACTCGAATTCTTCCAATCTCTTGAGCAGACAAGTTGACAACTAGAAAAGTATAAGACAATCTAGTGATAGCAAAATCCACATGGGGCAGGACAAAAATACAGGGGAGATTCACATAGTCATTTATAACCCATCAGAGTTTACAAAGAAAAAATTAACTGTAAAAGAGTTTAAATAATAATGTAAACGCTTGTATAAATGTATTTGCTATGTAAAAAATATTCAGTGTTTGATATGAGTTGCCTCCACCCACCCTACGAGATGAGTATTGAGATATTTTATATTGACAACACTACGGGGCTGATAGGCGTGCCCTGCACGTTGCGTCCTCCCCAGCAAGCCCTGCCCTCTGATACAACAGGCCAGGGACAAACAAAAATATTTACCCTAACAACACCTTGTCCCTAGCAACATCCTTTTCACTGTAGCAGGAAACTTTTTCTACTTGTTTTGTCAAAGTTACTGTAGTAACAGGTGTAATTTTGGGTTGATAAAAGACACTGCCTTGTCAGCCAAGTAAGAAAGAAAAAAAAAGTTTCTGATTCTTGCAAATTTTGATTAAATTTCAAATCCAAGCTGTGCTTTAGTGCTGATAATATTACTAAGTTGCAGAATCACTTGTGCTCCATTTCAGAGAGTAATCTACAGAATATATTCCTATTCAACTTTCACTTTGGAAAATCATTCTAATTCAAGCAAAAACATCAGAGACTGGGCTTGGACAGAGCTCGACTGGAGACCCCCCATGTTTGGCTAATCAGATCTAGCTTCAAATTCGATATCTAAGCTGAGAACGGACTACTACAGCCGGGCATGTTTAAAGTCATGATACTATTGAGAGTCTTTGAAAGCGCACACCACAAATGATATGTATGGTGATACTGAAACATTTCTATATCCTGCTTTTCCCCCTCCACTTATTTAACAAAAAAAAAGGCAAAACTTGACAATGAGCAACGACCGTCATTTACAAAATTCACTAAAGACAATGCTCCTCTTCTCTCAATGGCAATCATACTCCACATACAGAAAAGAGTCGTTACCAGCCAGGCCCCTTGCACTTACTCATATCATTTAAAAACACAGCAAAACAAGTAAATCATGTACATACTAATAATATCAAATGTTTTTTAATTTGTCAACAACAGCGAGGGACTGCGACCAGCTCAAGAGACAGCTAGTTAGCCAAACAATTTAAAAAATAGCAGAAGAAAATAGACTGCTTAAGAAGTCTTCTATTTTAGCCTAACTGCCAAACCTGAAAGTCACTTGTGAAAATATTTACCTTTAAGTGCATCAAACTTACATCTTTTATGGCAAGGTTTGGTCAAAATCTCTGCAATCTTTTCTGATTCATACACAAAATTTCACATGTATATTTTTCTCACAATCATATGTTGCACTAAAATCAATCCGAATACTAATAATTCCTATTCTAACCCTCAATCTTAATTTGTCAAACGAAGTCGACAAGATTGAATTTTTAAAAAACTTTTACTAAGATAGCCTTTACGTAATGTTTACTGGTAAGAAAATATTTAAGAACTCTCAGCAAACAGGAGCAGACATAGCCCAGCTGGGGGTATACTGTGGGGTGTCTATACACCTTACGCTAGATCCCCTCCCCCCTTGAGCTGTTGAGGCAGTTCCCCGGAGGTCAACGGGCAGCAGCATTGTGTGTGAAACATCCAGGCACTTGTGGGGTTTGCTGCCACAATAACGCAGTGGCATTGGCTGGGTGGCTGGGCGGGGACGCACCTAGCTCATGCTGGGTCATTTGACCACACCTGGGCTGGGATGCACCCACCAAGTGCGGACGGACACTCTACTAAATGCTCCACTCCATAGTTGGCTGTTCTAACAAAAGCTCACAAAATTGTTTTTAGTTTGATGACTGGTTTTATGTCCACCGAAACTCTGTAAGGTAATTTAAGAGATTGGTTACTTCGACCCTGCCTGTCAGGGCCAACCCAGGCTGAGGGGCAAAAAATCCCAGTAGAAAAAAAACCGCAGATTGTCTGAATGCGGGATCGATATAGGGTCTTCTGCATGATATGCGAGTAGCCTGACCGCTACACCACAGCGCTGGTCAAAATTGTTTGCTGAGTGATAGTGAGAATTAAGAATAAAAAATTTCATACTCACATAAGCTCACAAAAATGCTTGCTTGTGGAGAGAATAGAAAAACTGACAATTTTGTCCTCACACAAGGTCACAAAATTGTTTGTGGACTGAGAGAGATAAGAACTGAAAAATACTAGCGTATTACATTTATGTTGCTATAGAATGGAGCTTTTAGTAGTGTGCAAGTTTGCGCTGGGTTGGTTCATCCAAAGCCAGGTAACTGTGAGAAAATTCGTCTTCAACAACTGTACTTGGGGAAGTCAAAGTTGACTGTTGGAGGAGGGGGGGGGGGGGGGGGATAAGGGAAGAAGGGGGTGGATAGGAAAAGCTGCAAGAGCAGGATCGGAGTAGTAGAACTACTTTGATGTAATGTCCTGAATTGAGTCAAGAGAGGTGTACAGCACGCAGGTTGCGCACTCACCTCCACCCATCCAATGACACTCCGCAAGTTGCTAACACATTCATGAGCATTGGTTTCTACGTAGTGTTCACATGTAACCTGGCATAATGATACTGTATGTGAAAAAGGGAAAACATTTCTCAACATATGAAATAACCAACAGTATGATGAAAATGGATACAATGAAGAGGCCAAAAATTACATGAGTCATGAATGAGAGAAAAAAAGGGCAAAAAATTACATGAGTCACAAATGAGAGAAAAAACGAGGGAAAAAAATGAGGTTTGATGTTGGCAACAATGAGTTAGGTGGAACCATAGTCTAGGCAGGTGCTCGCTGCTTTTGACACAAGAAAAAGAAACAACAACCAAAAAGTATAAGAATATATGGCTAGGTATTAATAATATTAATCTCTGCTCCATTTCTCAAAGGAAAAATACACCACAAAATAACCACAACAACACAGCGCCAGTTTTTACATGAACATCCAAAAAGTTGCTGCTGTGTCTCGTGTTAGTTTCCAAGGCGGCTTAGGAGAGGGTGGTTGGTTGGTGGTGATGATGGTAGGTAGGTGGGAAGTGGTGGGTGGGGGGGCCTGTCTTGAGAAACCAGCACCACCACCCCCGCCCCCCTGAGGTGGTGCAGAAAAGGAGAGCGAGCAGCAGACGAAGTGTGTCCCGGGCCCCTGGCAAGCTTAGTTCCCAGCACATCGGCCCGCACTGAGCCACGAGAGGTCCCCCATGGGGGAGCTTGATGGTGGGTGGTGGGGTGGGGGAGGGCCCCCGTCCAGGTATAAGGCACGAGGTGGGGTTAGTGGCCGGCTGGGTTAATGAAACAAAATAAAATAAAGAAATAAAAGGAGTTAGTCCACTGGTATGTGCTACAGGAACTTATGGTAAACCGCTAAATCAACAATTATTATTATTAAGTATTATTATTATTATAAAGTATTACAAATTATATTATAACCAATATGGCTGTTACAATGCTTTTGATGGAACAACATTTACAGGATGTGTTTGAGGGCATTCAGAGAAGTAATTTATTTTTAATATAATCATACAATTGAGAAGCACGATTGATATAAGGAGTGCATCGTTAAACAGTGTGGGAGCAGCTATGAACCTGATTATGGAGCGCAAAAATTGGTTGAGATCACATCTATTTGCCATCAAATATCTAAAGCATTAATTTGCACAGAGTGAGCTGAATGCAAGGTGAAGTTGGCCATGTGTGTTTATGTGTGCTTGTGTGTGTCTCTTTTGTGTGTGCATGTGTGTGTGTTTGTGTCTGAGCACGAGTGTGTATGTATGTGTGTGTGTGTGTGCATGTGTGTGTATGTATGCATGTGTGTGTATGTATGCATGTGTGTGTATGTATGCATGTGTGTGTGTGTGTGATCATGAGCTGTATGTATGAGCATACAAACTGTAAATGTAAGCATGTGTGATAAAACATCGAGAGTTTTCATGCAACCATAAGACATGCACATAATGAGGGATGAAAATACATAGAACTAACTCTGGGGGACAGGGCTGTAGTTTCTACTCCCAACTTATTTCAAAAGGACCGAAAACTGGGAAAGACTCACATTTTCACAATTAATCTTGAGTGGAAATGATAAGCTTTGTTTTTAACAAACCATTTGTCAATGATGCAATAGAAGGATAAAAATTAGATCTTAAGGCATATCAGTGACAAGAAATTGCGCTGACGGACTATGAACCAGTCGCTGACAACTCTTCTTTATTTGAAAACGTGACAAATGTTCTTTCAGAGAAAAAATTGACACATTAGGTCTTCAATTTTCATTTCGATTTGGAAATTCCTTCAAAGAACAAATTCTATAATATCCTCATCATATCACTTATTAAAAAAAAGGGAAAAAAGGGGAAAAAAGTCTGACATTTGCCTCAGTAATCAATGCATCAACAAGCACTTCTCGCTCTGCAATATTTATCAACTTAGGTCATTTGTTTTCATGAGGAAATAAAGCCCTGGTCCCAGATGAGTTTCGATATAATAATATTATGAGCAAACGTGAAGTCAAAGAAGAGGAAGCGGAGGAGAAGAAATCCAGAGAGGGTGTAAAGGAAGAGAAGAGAGTTAAGGAGGAAGGTCGAGAAAGATCACCCAGTGCCCTGCGTGATAGGCAGTCACGCCACAGACTAGTAACACCATTAGGCTAGACATTAATCTAAGCAGCACATCATTAGCTTTCAACCAAAGAAAGCAGGTCAAAGGTCAAACACAATAAGAAGGAGCCACAACATGGAGATAGAAATAGCCAAGATGGCCGCCCTTCAAACTGTTAAGGTTACAAGATCAACTGGTTTCCCCTAGTCAGTTCATTGGAATTCATTTACAGAGGCCTAGTCTCGCTTTCGCCCCACGTCAGTCAGGATGGCCCCAAAAACTGTCAATGTTAGGCTACAATATCCCTATTTTCTCGTGGTCAGTTTTTAGTAATCTATTTATAGAGGTACTTGCTCTTTTCAGCCCTTTTGGCTTTTTCCCTTGTCAGAAATAATTCTTGCTCAAGTGTACGGCACAACATGTCGTTAAAAAAAATAAGATCTCATTCCAAATCTGTCAGAACACAATATTTTTTCTTCCCTCCATATTTTCATTTTCTCCGTAAAATTTGGTGCCTGATGCCCCAAACAGTTGCAATTTATAAAACATGCTTTCGAAGATGCGCTGTTCTTCCACAGCAAGAAAATAAAAAAATATTTTTTGTTTTGTTTCTAGGATGAGAGGCATTGTGTCGCTCGAAGCTTCTCGTTCGTTTTTTATTGATCTCTTGAACACTCCAGGAGTCAGAGTGGTGCGCTGCTAAATGGCAGGCAGCAAAAGGCAAAGGAAATGAGACAACCCATATTGAAAATAAACAATTGCTTTATTTCTCTAACAGTATATATATAATATTGACAAAAATTGCACAATTTATTTGATTTTGATTGGACAGTCATCACAAAAAAGAATTTTCAGAGAATTTTCTCAATAAAAATTTGAAGATTCTCACTACTCAACCATATAATGCAGTAAGTGTAATGCTTGGGGTGATCTATAAATAAATAGAGTATACAATATTGATACTTGTAATACTTTATGTATGAGCAAAATAGGAGCCAGTTTGAAGATTGGATTTCTTTTAAAAATAAAAATATGAATAAACATGAATGCAAAATGCATTTCCAAATCCACCAAGTTAATCTTTCAACAAGTTTATCCGATCCAGCAATGGCTCTCGGCCAATGGCCCTAGGCTTGTAGGAACAAGACATTGTCTGTCTGAGCTTGCTTTTCTTATTGGCCACAACGTGACAAGATTTATACAGACCAAAAATCTGACAAATTTTCCAGTTCCCAGAACTGTTAACTGATGTAGTAAGCCACAATATAGAGCACAGCCAGTACTTTAGACTGGTTTGTGTGTTGTTCTTGTAAAACAGGACAAGTTTTCACAAAGTGACCTAGAAACATTTGGGACCCCAAGAATTTGACTATTGTCAGTGCAGGAATTTAGGTCCCAGGAACTGCTTGCATTTTTTTTTATTTTGTTGTAAATCTTTCCCATTCCTGTCTAAAACCCTGCTGTTGTGGCTATCAATCCATATTCAATAAACGATACAACTCTTGTAACACCATCGACAGGACACTTTGCATACACCTACATACCCTCGCAGTAGAATCTAATCAAATGCACTACTCAAGACAAAGAGATTTCAACCCTCACAAGAGAAAACGAAAACACAAATGACATAATTGCTGTGGAGGAAATGGACAATGAAATGATCATGACTGTGTGTGTGCACATCATAATGATGAGATGGCAAGACGTGCACACACTAGGATGAAAGAAATAATGTAAGGCACTAAAAGATCAACTAACCTTGTATAAACATTAGGATAAAGACACCCTTGTGTATGGGTGACCTCTCACGCCATCTAATGTACGCCGCATCTTTTGCACAGCACCTACAAAAATCCAATGCAATTGAGTCCACAGTCAAAGAAATACATGAAAGCTGTTCATTTCAGCTAACACAAACTTCTGCCAGTTCCTACCTAACCTTTGAACAAGATCATTCCTCAGTGAAATACAAATAGTAGCATTGTGACAACAGCAATCATGTTTTCAGATATGACATCGTTCACTGGCTATCTATAATTATAATCTTTGTATGATACAATGGGTGATAATATATAAACTGGAGCCCCTTTATATTTCAAACATCAACTAAAGAAACGACTAAGCTTTCTGTCATATCTTCCCAAAAGAAAATATGAACACAGTAAAGTAAACAGTCTTTGAGGTTTTGAGCAAGGAAAGTCTCCCAATGTAACAAACCGATGTCAAAAGTCTACTAAATAAAAACAACAACAACAACAACATGACTAACTCATTAACATGGGGAGGGAGGGGGAGGGGGTGGAACTTGCTGTAAACTGAGTAAAAATTGGTGATGACAAATAAATATAAATATATATGTGTGTATGTATAGATATATATATTGAGAGTGAACACTTGAAAATACAATTGTTCGGATTTCATAATGAACAAGGGACGCAAACGGATCAACATGTTTCTAAACAAGGGACGCAACTGGAACCAACAGGCTTGGGAAAAACATCAAGTACAAGGCAAACATCCCCTGGTCCCATTGCAGTGGCAGACTAGATGTGCTTACACACACAGTGGAATTCATGATTTGATGGGAGTTGAAATCCAATAATATTTCACAAATGACAAAAGTGACTTTTAGATAGGCTACAGCGAGGTTATCCCTGAGAGGGATCGGTGAGATGAAGGCCTGCTATTTCCCTCTTAAACGATCTCGTTATTGCTCATGACAATATTTCCCTCTCATGATCTCGCTCTCACTCATGGCAATATTGGTCACTCGCAGGGTATTGACCTGTGTTGTTTCATACTGGGAGAAATGATAGGAATCTATGCTCCAACACTGACAGAGCTGCTCCTTGAACAGAAAGCCAAACAATAAGGACTTCTCAATTCTCTTTTGTACTTTTGGTTATTCTTGGTAAGCCTTTCACATCTTAAATTTTGAATGTCTGTACATCCCCAATGTTCGTGTAAGCACATCTCCTCATGCAAGGAAAACAAAACTTAATGGGAAAAGGAGTAAAGAATAAAATAACAAATTTGAGTATTTGCACGCCCTTAGGGATTGCTCCGCTGGGACATCTGGGAACATGAAGGAAATGAGAAAAAAGAACAATGCAAACAAAGAAACAAAACATAGCATGATAAATAAAGAACTGACTACTATATCTTTATATCATAAAACAGGCCTCAGTCCTGAGTAATTGAAAACTTAATTACTGGACAGGATACGAGCCATGTGGAATAGTAAAAATCATTTGATCACAGCCGAGATATTTGCACTTTCCTTTTGTTGTAGTTGGAGTCTTAGTTTTGGTTAGCTGTTAATTCACAAAACAATCTTGTGGCCACACAGGTCTGAGGTGCACCACCATGCCCACATTTCTACTGGAACAGTACACACTTATTCCAATGCAAAGTGAATCTTGAATTTAAACAAAGACTTTTACTGCTGGTGCTCTAAAACAAAAAAACTTTTTCGAGTCATAGCTCTTATTCACTTCCATTCCAATTTTACAAAAGGTTCTGTAGCAATCATGTACACCAATAGATGCTCATAAGTGTTTCAAATATAATGTGAAAAATTCCAAAGAAATTGCAGTATTTGATCTGTTTCAAATTTACATTTCTTTTCTTTCTTTCAAAATGTAAATGTGGATACTTTCTGAAAATGTAAAATTGCGGCTGATTGAGATGTCAAATTGTAGGCACAGTGAGGCTCCTCTGTGTATTCCACCACAAAGTATTAGTGAACAATTTCTTACAATGCACAGGCTACTTGGGAAGAAGGCAACATTTGTGACAATCATATGATCTTTTAATCCATCTCAGTTTATCGATATTTTTTCTGTGTCTTGGAGCAGTGAGAAATGAGATTGAATCATGTGATAAATGCCAAGTTTAGCCCAAGACAGAAAGCGCTTTCAGATAGCTGTTATCAGACTCATGAACCAAATAAATTGCTTGACAACGTTTCAAAACGATGGTGCATTTCACAAAAGTGTTTCTGAGCGATTGTGAATTTCACAAAAGTGTTTCTGAGATTTGTATTTATCAAATTGTCCGAGATTCATCTCATTTGGCAGTTCTATTTTCAATTGACGACATGTTGCTTTCTTCGAAACTTTTCAGTGCATTAAGGTAGAGTACTGTGATTGTGTAAATACGCATATATTATCAGAAGTACCTGGGAAGAGAGTATAATTGCAAACCAAAACTCATTTGACAAAAGAAAATCTAAACTAAAATTAATCAGTTAAAGAGAAAAGAGAATACGCAGTTAGTCCAGGAGACATGCACTTAGATCAAGCGAAGGCACCACTGCCTCCCCCCCCCCCCCTCAAATACAAGCCATAAATCAATCCATCTTACTTGTGGCAGGATTTCAATAGTGCTATTAAATGCTTCAACATTTCTTAGATTGCCACAAGCTATACCCATGACAATTATTGTGCTCTCGTAGATTCATTGCGACCTACTTGCTGCCCATAGCAGTTCATTTTTTTACTGCATTGATTTGTCTTATCTTTTAGAACATTACGATGTTGAGTTATAACAGGGCGAGGCAATGGCACCAGAGATATACAGCACAACGTACATTTATTAAAACGATTAACAAACAACACCAATTTTAGAAAATTAAATAACATATTACACAAAATTAATCAAATATAATATGTATAATGCTGTTTAAAATGAATCAAGACCAAGAGAAATGCTGAAAGGTATTGCCCGCTTTGTGGATTCTCAAACAAATACAATTTTCGTTTCGATAAAAAAAAAAATCCAAATGAGAATCCATGATTGTTCAATGCAATATGCCTTGGAAACTTTTCCCCTTTTACAAAACGATTTTCCTATTGATATAACGTCTGTAAGCAGTTAAATGCAATTGTTTATCTTCTTTAAGAAGTACCTTATGTTGAACTTGGACAAAACTTCATAGCAGAAGTTGTACTTTGACTGATGTTGAATGTGCCCAATAATGGCAAACTCATACTCATGCATGGATACAGTAGGAGGAGTTATGGATGAGCAAACGGGTCAGAAATGCAGATATGTGGGTTAGTACTGGTAAAAGACCAAAGCATGCACACATTGAATATAATTACAAATATTGTATAAAAATTGAGCAATTACTTCACTGTTCACGAATCACACTAACACAAACTACCTCTACATACAACAGTCACTTCAAACATTTCAAATCCCAAATTCAAAACCTAAAAACACAAAACCGGAGAACACACGGACACAAAAAATGCTACCTTGAAAGTGTTTGCTATTTACATTTGCAAATAGCCTCAGTTCCAATTTTACCACGAACACCTACGCATAAAATTCTGGCAAATTTGACGATTTGCACCTCCTGTAAACATTCCTGACAGTGCCACAGATAAGTATTTGGTTAAGTCAGAAGTTAAAATTTTTTTGGTTACGTCTGAAGTTTAAAAAATGCCAAACTTTAGTCACAGCATGCTTAATTTTGCCCAATCTCCTTTGTCCAGTCAACTGGCAATTGAACCCCCCCCCCCCCCCCCCCTAGAAT
>JAUKPP010245636.1:0-13233 GCA_032273245.1 Phyllaplysia taylori | reverse complement strand
TCCGCAACCGGGGATCGATCTAGGGTCTTCCCGCATGCAAGGCGAAGAGCCTAACCATTACACCACAGCGCCGGTTGTATGTTCGTGAGAGCGTGTGTTTGTGACTGTGTGTTTCTGCCTTTGTTTAGCTTTCTACGCATGTGTTCTATACTCTGTAATTTTGTAATAGCAATAATATCAATGATGATTGATAACAATGTTTGAATTTAATATGTTTATTCAAAATCTATTTAAAAGATGAAAGTGTAAATTCAAGTAAACAGCTAGAAAGGACTGAAATTTGTAACGAACAGGAAGCATTCTAATATCATTAATATAATATAAATTATTTAAAACAGAAATATAACACACAGTCATAACTTTTTCAGCGCTCTCTTTATGACAGCATAACAAGTCTCGGCGAAAAGCTTCTTTATTTTGTTGACTTTATCATTGTTGTTGTTTATTCGTTTTTGTTTCGGGTGGGTGTTTTTTTTTCTTTTTGCTACAGCATTTCAATAAATTAACAAGACGGACATAGTAAAAAAAAAAGTAAACAAAGATTTGGCCACTGTGTATAGGCCTACCATAATTTGTAGGCTATATGCCTAAAAATGTGTAAAGTATGAAAATAGCGACAATGCCAGCCGATCCTAACAGGCAGGTAGGGCACGTGTAAGTCAAAATTGCGACGCATTATTTGTATAAATATAAGCAGGTAGCATAGCAAAAGACGCCTGTGTAAAACAAGTTTCCTGTCAGTATTAATAACAAATCTTATTAGTAAAAAACGGATACCTGTAAGAACAAGACCTGTGGTTATTGAACTCGTAGGTAAACCATGTCAAACTGAAATCAATCCATTTCTATGACAACCATTACAAGAATGTATGAAGTTTTGGGGATAAAAAACAAAGCTATCACTTTATCGTCAAGCTGTTTTGGAGCTTACTAAAAATGTAATGCCTTATTCTCCAAGTGACCTTACAATCATAGATCCCCGGTATGACAAAATAAATGGAACCGCTGTTTGTGGAAGTCAGCAGAGACCGTTACCATTGAGAAAAGACATCACGTTACATTATCGTGTAGTACGTAGGGACGAAAACGAAAAAGATCATAGGAGATTATCACTCTTCTCTGCACTGCTCGGGGTCTGCGTCCTCTGTCTCAGTATCGTCATTTCTCTCCGTCGTTTTCTCCGAGATTTGCACCTCAGAATATTCGTGTTCATTAAGTTCTGTCTCTTCAAACTCTTCCTCTGCACACTCGGGGATCGGACTGAGCCTGGTCCTTTGGGATGGGGCAAGTGGCGGACAGGCTTCCCCTTGACCAATCACGTTGCACGGACTATCTACCACGTCTTGTGGGAGAGGTGCTGCAAGTGAACAGGATATCAGTTGACCAATCTGGCCCCATTGGATATTCGGTGTTTCCTGTCCACTTATAGCGGTGTGATTGTCGTTCCCATCCTCACTTTCCGGTGTTTCTTTAGCGTTGACCTGCGTACCAACATCTGACAGAATGTTTGCCCGTTCCTCACATTGATATAGTTCTGTAGATTTCTGTTCAATTCCGCTCTGATTTTGTTCCCCTTTCCTCACCGCCGGCCTTCTTGTGGAAGGCAGAAATGGAAGAGGAGACGCGCTGTTCTCAGAGAAGCTCATCAGCTCAGTAACGGGAACGAGTTGGCCACCCACAACGTCTTGAGTGTCTATCTCACCCCGTCCCTGGGAGCCACTGGGTAAGTCCTGTCTTGGACCTGATGTGCGCGAGGACTTGAAGACGTTGCCAAAGTTCTGGTCCGCCATTTTCTTCAGGTCGGTCAGAGGTTCCAGTGACCACTCTCCTGGCAGGTATGAAGTCGACCCCGGATCTCCGTACTCGTCTTCTGTGACGTCATACTGCGGTGGACTAATCGGAGTAGCGCGGCTGTCTTCTCTTAGTGTTGTTTGCACTGCGCCTGTGTACCCAACGGATCCATTTCGCTCAATTTCGGATGAATGTCCACGCGCTATATCTAGACAGCCATGCCAGTCACCTTGCTGCATTTGTTGTTGTGAAGTAGGATGATCAAATACGGAGGGCTTGTTCGCTTGATTGCCGCGAAGACTTTGTGCGCAGTTGATATTTCTTCCTGTATCTCCCATCTGATGTCTCAGCTCATTCTTCCAATGACTCGCTGTGGAATGCTTGGCCCACTTGGTGTCCGACTCTTCCACGACACGATTTTTCAGCGACTCACACGTCTTCAGCATTTGCTCGCGTGTTTGGGGAACGTCGGTAGGAATATCCGTTTTTGACCCTTCGCCAGAGCTGAGTCCGCTGCTTGTGACGTCTTGGAAGAGGGCGGGGTCGCACAGATCTCGGGGCAAGGCCACGTTGTAAAGCATCGACTCCTCATCCCTCACTCCAACCTCTGATTTCCACGAAGTTGCCCCCGCTTTTTGGTTGCGGCGTAACGATGCCACACGATCATGTTCTGATGGTTCGGAATCGCTGTCTGATTCAGGCGTGTCTTTTGGTCGAGCAGATTTTCTATTAACGTTTCCACTTTGCTCAAAACAAGCTTCTTTTCTGAACGCCCTGACTTTATCTTCGGGACTGATCACACCATGACCGCCGGGATCACCTACTGTTCTTCTTTTTCCCTTAGAAGAGTCTGGCTTGGATCTATGTGTTGCCGCATTGGCCTTAGTGTTAACTGTTTCTTTTTTGTGGCTTGAATTTGCGTCTTGCGTTGACCAAGCTTCCTTGTGTGGATTTTTTATCCAAGGTAATGAGCGATTAGGCGTGTCATTACCAAACGCATTCCTCGCGGCATCTACAGAAGCCCTGCATGTCGTGCTCTTACGTTCGTCTCGATTTTTCTCTCCCTGATCTGCATTTTTGCAACCCAAGAGGTGCGGAAATGTGAGGGGTGGCACGCTGTTTTCTGAGATTTGCTTCATATCGGACAGAGGTATCAAATCCTCAGACATTGTAGTCCCGATCTCCTCGTGGTCCCCGAGTGGACTGTTTCTTCTGGTCTCACGGTCTCGGCACATACCGCCCAACTTACGGTCCAGGCTCTTGTCCGGGGACTCAGGCAGTCTCGGGGACATGCCGGTTGCTACCAGTTTCTGCTGAGCTTCAGTTCGGAGAATGGATGGAAGACTCAGCTGCTCCCCGCCCTCCGGGGTGTTAGATCTGGCAGAGGATTTGGTTGCTTCGTCCCCCATCGCTAGCACCCCGAGACTGCAGTAACGTTCTTTCTTCTTCTCGCTAGTGGATTTTAATTTACTGGTAGATGCCGCTTGTCTTCCGAACGTTCGTTGTTCGCTCTGATGCGAAGGCCGGGAGGGCTGGTAGGAACTGGTGCCTTGGGTCAAACGAGTGTGAATCCAAGTCTTCAGATCCATGGACTCTTCTTTCTGTCTCTCTTCTCTTCTTTTGAGAAGCTCTTTGAAAGTGCTGGGATTCTCTTTAACCATATCCTGGATAGCCGTTCCCCTCGTTTGTGCCTCTCCTGGCCTACCCCTTTGTTTGTCTCTCCCAAACTCTGTACTCTCGTCCATACTCTCGTCCCATTCATCAGCCCACGCAACGCTGTGTCGTCTTCCCTTCGACTCCGAGCACTGACCTCGAGGGTGAGGTCTCATCGCATTGCTGGATGCGTTGTTTGTAGAATGTGCAACAACTTCATTTGGTGCCGTGTGACTCGAGAGCGATGATTTTAAATACGAGGACACCGGCCTGTCAGGTTTGCCACTCTTGTTTTCTCCCCTGTATAGGCGCCTCGGTTCTGTTTCTTTACGGCACATCTCGTCCCTGGTCTTGCTCGTGGACGCTGATGTACTGGCCTTACTCTCGGTCAATCCACGTGACATCGTGACTTGAGGCAGACGTAGCCCACTGGGTTCACCAGATCCTCTGTCACCAGCGACCTTCTTTCTTGGGCCAGAACCAAAGGCGTTCCCGGCGTCGGTGTTGCAGGCAGCCACGCTAGGATCTCTAGACGCTTGATGATCGACCTCATCACTTCCGCTGTCTCCGTCCTGGCCCAGAAAACGTTGACACAACCTTGACAATTTCTCTCTATTCGTGCTTCGACCCTGGTTCAGCTGATCCCCATAGCTGCTGTTGAGACGGTGAACAAATCTAAGCAGACTGCTGCTGGCTCTATCTCCATCCCCTCCTCTAGGTACGATCTTGTTCTCTTCAGGCATCCTGGTCTCCGTGTCTCCTTTTCGCTTACCTTTATGGACTGCATTATGTGGTACGCCCAAAGGTCTTCTCTCAGATTCCTCGCCTAGCTTCGGTAATGGCTCCACACGGGACCGGAAAGCTGGCGCCTCAGTTCTGCCTTGGTCATGATGCCTCTGTCGGTTCAGCGAGACCTGTAGCTGGCCAGTGTCCGGCGCGGAGTACTGGCGGTAGTGAGTCTGTCTCAGTCTCGCCTGAAGCAGTTTGAGCTTCCTGCGCTGCGCCGCCCTCTCCTGGACCTGTGCCAGTGAGGTTGGTGGTTCATGATTCTCCTGTCTGTCCAGACTCCTCACTTTGCTAACTCTCTTGTCCTCGGGAACGACTTCAATACCACCTCTAGCACCATCATCGTTTCTGGTGTCACAGAGTCTTCTAGACGAGTTTTCAGAGTTGTTACCTTTCTTGAAGTCGCGTTGATTCTTACCACACTCATCTGCATTGGTTCTTACTCGTTTAAGTCCAGAATTCGCATCGTTCTCAACTTCAGACGTTCTACCTTTCCTTCGCCTAGCTTTTCCCTCTTTTCCAGTGTCAGTTTTGGCAGTTTGTCTCTCGCTCCCACAACCGTTTCCCCTATCTTTACTACCAGTATCTTCTCTACCTTGCTGCTGAGATTTTCTTTTCTGTCGAGTGTTCAATGCCCACTTCTGTTCATTCCCTTTGTCTGGACTCGAAACTTCCCGCCCATCGTCTGCGCTGTTGTTGCAGTTCTCTCGTCCCTGTGTCGCTCTGAGGGTCTGTCCAGTTTTGTCCCCAGTTGTCGCCGACTTTTGCCTCGCCTGTCGCTGCTTCGAAACTCTCAATGGTCTGATTATCCGCGTTGTAATCTTGTGCACCTTGCGTGGTTCCAGGTCCGCTAGAGTCGGCATTTTCAGACAACCCGGCTTTAAAAGTTTGCTGAGTTGTTTCGTAAATTTGGTCACTTCTTCCCGTCGTTTTTCTACGTAGCGCTGCACATTCGACGCCATTTCCTCTACCGTTGGCATGGTGTCTTCTTCACGGGTTTTCCTCTTTGACCTGGTGATTATCTCCCTCATCCCTTCACGACTTGCTTCAGCAATCCCTTCAGATTTTGTGAGACATTTTTGCTGTCCACCCGATGTAGACCCATGAGAATTGCTATATTGTACATCTGTCGTAAGCATTTGAGTACAGTTGAGAGCAGAACTGTGTGCAGTGCGACTGGAGGAGGGATGGTTTTCTCTCTTTATCAAGGACTGAGCGACACCGGCCACTTGTTCCGATTTGACACCCGAGTCTGAACTTTGTGGCGCGGCTAATGACGGCTCGTGACCCTGCACTTTACGGCGTTTGCCACGCCCTGACTCTACAACCACAAGACTTCGTGCACACACTCTTGCCTTTCTGTTGTCCGGTTCCTCATTCCCCGTCCTTATCGTACTCTTTTCCTTCTCCGGACGAAACGGTTGTTTCACGATTCCTCGCCTTATAAGACAGCTCAGCTCCGTGTCTCTTGTGCTGAGATGACATTGCCTGGCGAGACATCGCCTCCGCTCACCTGCAGGAAACTCAAACGGCTCTACTCGCGATAAGTCCTTACATCGCTTTTTCTTCTTTTTCTTTGGAATGACGATAGCTTCAGTCAAATCTGAATTGTCAAGTTCTACATCCTCCCCATCACTGCTGCTGTCGCTGGTGCTGTCACTACTGCTACTTCTCTCTGCGTGGCCGTTGTAAAGGTCAGGGTTCACCTTAGTCTCGATTTTACTGGAGCAGTGCGGGGGCCAGGCTCCAGCGAGAGGATCTTCGCTATCAATGGAGTTTCCTGCCACGTTAGATCTGGCATGACTCATTGTGCCAGACGCTTGGTTGTTCATCTCTTGAAAACACGAGTTTGCATTACCCCGTCTCATTACGCCGACACTATTCCCGCAAACTTTGGGCGGACCACCCATGCCCTCATGGAATCTTGCTATGTTAGTTGGAGTTTGTGCTTGCTTGGAAGTGCCTGAAGTAAATTCTGAATCCCAGTCGTGGGAGCCCAGTGTTATGAGATCCTCAAAGTCCAGCGGTTCTCCGAGGAGCGGGGAAGGGCGGGGCGATGGCGTGTCTCGCTCGCTCATGTTATCGTCTGACACAGCACGAATGACCTCTGACCTACCATCTAACAAGAAGTAACTCTTCTTGTCTGGCCCCGCGCCTTCTTCCACGACCCGAGCAAAGTGACTACCCGTAGGAACAGTCAGGTCAATGTCTTCGCAGTTGTCCAGCTGATCTTGATTGCAGTTCATTTCCATTTTCGTGGAGTCAAATGTTATCTGGGAGTTTCTGGACTGGACACTCATTCTGCTTTCTGTTGGAAAAACGTTTGGACAGTGGAAGCTGACCTCTGAGGAGATGGTTTGTCCTTCAAGAATCTGGGGAGGCTTGGACTCCAACGCCGCTTGATCGAATGGGGTGCAAACGTCTGAACACAAAGAATAAGGCTTAATTTCTAACGCTGCTTGAACAGTAGAAGGGCGGGCATCTGGCTTCAAAGAATAAGGCTTGGAATCTAACTTTGTTTGATCCAGTTGTGGGCGAACATCTGACAGCAAAACATAGGGCTCAAACTCTAACGCTATTTGATTGGATGGCGGGGGGATTTCTGGCGGCAAAGCAAAGGGCTTACACTCTAACGCTGCTTGATCGGATGACGGGCGGACACCTGAACGCAAAGAATAAGTTGCAGGTTGCCGCGAGTCCTTCTTCCGCTTACTCGGCTGTGTGGAGAGAGTGATGTTAGGACAGCTAGAAGGATCTCGTTCCCTCCTCGGAGACAACGCTGTGTTTTCCCTCTTCACGCTCGAGGGACCAGGATCCTGAGAGGCAGTGATATCAAACGAGGAAAAGACGGCGTCGACAAAGTTTTCGGCGGTGGACAAGGACTGAGAGCGTATCGGTGCGTTGTTGGTCACGAAAGTCTCCAGACACTGGTCGGACTGAAGCAAACTATGGAGCTCAACATCTGATATCCCAGCGGTGTCCATGACCTGATCTAACGCTCTGAACTTATCACGACCGGGCTTTTCACATCTGTTCAGAGTGGAATAAAGCCCTGGAAAACCATCGATTTCTGTTTTAACGTTCGTGTCACCATCTGTCAGCCCACTGTTGTTTTCTCGTAGCGTGTACTCAGATACTACAGTGCAGTTGGTCATTCCACGTGACCCACCGTGCGTATCTTGGTGGATGTGATAGACTCTGTCAGCTGCGTGCAGAAGTACGGGTGAGTAGACCATGTCGCACAAGAAGTCGACCCCGGCCGGTGGCTCCGACTCGCACGGCTTCTGAGCCGGACTCGGTTTTGTCTCCTTTTGCTTGTCCTCGCACTCTGAGCCGTTGTAGTTGTTGTTTCTGTCCGCGGCCATCTTGCTTTCACCCAGACCAAGACTGGTGTCATGGTCACCCTGCGAAGTCTTCTCGTACTTCATGCCAGCGTGGAAATCTTTTGTTTCATCAGATTTAGGACGCGGTGCTACAACATTTCTTGTTGGAAAAGAATTTGTTAGTGAAGTTTTTTCGAATTTATTATTGGTGCTGTATTGTGCGGCAGTGCTGGGGGTAACCAGAGCCATGACGACTGTGTGGGGGTTGTCGGTATCATTCTTTGAATCTTTCCCAGACATCTGTCGTTCACAGTTCACTTCATTTGACTGGTCTTTATATGTAAGTTCTTTAGATACACATCCATCCTTAAGCCTTAGAGGCTGGGAAATGCTAGCCACACAAACTAGTCTGGTGGCAGGAGAAATGCAGTCAACACAATGTGAAGCTGTGCCATCTTTCTCATGATCACTCTTGGTTTTCTCTTGGCGTTTGACAAATGTACTTTCTAACCCATCCGCAGTCTTGACACTAGCATCACGCCCTGAGGTTACATTTATCTCCCCTTCTGGTAGCATACGGACTTCTGGTTCCCCTGTAACGCGCAGACCCGACGTGGCTCTGAGCAGCTGCTGCACGCAAGCCCTTTGCAGCCGGAACTGAACGGATCCTTCGCTCGATACGGACATCGAACACGACCGAAACGCAGCGGCAAACTGGCGACTTGTGTTTGCTTCATGTGACCAACACATACCGGAAGTGGCGTTACTCACACGCTGGAAGTGTGCAGCGGCATCGTGTCTGAGTATGACCCTACCAACGTCCTCGTCGTCGTCCGGCAGAGGAGAGAGTGGGCGCACCACGCGACACAGGTCAGAGATCATGTCCAGAATTTGAGCTTTGGTCAGTCTTGAAACAACGTTAGGGTAAGACAAGTGCGGGTATGCTCTTGTCTTTGCCTCATACCGGAGACGAGGTAATGACCTCACGCTGGGCAGGCAACGATTGAGAGACTTGGGCACGGGGTCTGTGTATCGAACACAGGTGCCGTGCTCACTTCTAGATAGCTTTTGATGGAAAGAATTGTCAAGCTTGCAACCCTTTTCAAAGTAGTCATCTCTCGATCGGTCTCCGGATTCCTTTCGATTCAGTGAGCAATTGTGACTCGCATTTGCCTGCGTTGAAAACCCAGGACAGCACATTCCCTTGAGCCTTTTACCTCCAGTCCCTTTTAGTAGTGTAGTTGCAACCCATCCAGCGCTTAAATGAAGGCTTGAACTGGCTGGTAAAACCTCAGCTATTTCTTGATCAATTTCAACTCCCCTAAAATCAAGCTCAGATGTGATATTGTCAGTATCGCTCTTGAAAGGTTTCGCACTGGATTTGGCATTATGCAAACCGGAATGGGAATTACATTCTTCTTTTCTGCTTATCTGCACATCTGTGTCCAAACTAGTTTTTGAGATGGGGATGGTTTCTTTTTCACTGGCATTGTTTGAAACACCGATTTGACGTTCCCCATTAGACTGCAGTGGACAAGCTAGACTGTTTATTTCTGCGCTGACAACAATCGGCCTGGTCTTGGGAAATTGCCCTGTTTGTAAAGATGTGTTTGAGCTTTCCGTTTGGTCGGCAAGATTTTGGGAACGCCAGAAACTGGTAGAAGAGCCGCTGAGGACTTCAGTCGTTTCCCATTTTCCCATTAAATTTTTATTAGGCTTTCTGTCTGTGTCAAGGCGTGGTGGCTCGCTCCTCGAAAAGTAACTATGCTCGTCGAGTATCTGAGAGATGGTTACTTTACCCTCTCCTGACTCAGATACTCTGCAGGAGCCGTCTGACCTCAAAATCTCTGTGTATACCACGTCAGACACCAAACATGTCACGTCAGGCACCATACATGCCACGTCAGACACAATCTCCTCC
Source organism: Phyllaplysia taylori (assembly GCA_032273245.1). NCBI lineage: Eukaryota > Metazoa > Mollusca > Gastropoda > Aplysiida > Aplysiidae > Phyllaplysia > Phyllaplysia taylori. The sequence goes on along the minus strand of JAUKPP010245636.1, from coordinate 3,759 downwards.
TTGCAGACCACTGGCAACACCAAAGTCTCATCAGTCACACAATCTCCTATCACACTACTGAAAAACCCGTCCGCACCACTGACCCTAATCGAGGTAACTTCAGTTGTGTCCACATCCTGCAAAGGACCTAACCTATGTGGATCAACAGCAGAAGAAAATTTAGTTCTAGCATTGTTTTGGATTCCCTTGGAACCATCGAGCATTTGTGACCCTCCAGTTGTGAGTTGATTGTGAAGGATGACGCCGAACGAAGACAGATCCCCCGTAGCACTGCAGCCGATCGTGGCCATACTCCCTTCATTATTCGCGGACTCCTTCACGCTTCTGCAAAAAGCGATTTCACCGCTGTCAACCAATTCTACAAAATTCTCATCGATACATTCGACATTATTCAGTGTGCTAATCACTTCTTCACTCAATATATCACCATTTCCTTTCTCTGCTAGCTGCACTTCATTCAATGTGGAACCCCCTTGCACCCAACCCACGCATCTGTTTTTCGGAGTCTCGCGGGCTAATGGGTCACAAGGCTGAGATTTTTCTTCCATCAGGTTTACATTTGGGAGTTGGTCCTGGGTCCCTGATCCATGCTGAGGCATAGCCAGATTGCAAATCTTGTTCTGTGCTGGGATTGATGAAATATCAGTGCCGTTTATGGCCGTCTCTGGGCGCTTTTCCTCCAAGAGCGCTGTGTCTTCAGCAGTAGAGTGAAATTCTTTTGAGTCAGTTCCACATCGCGCCAGTTTGGCTGACGAGAGCTCTGCTTGCAGTACAGAGAGGTCAGCTTCCCCATGCACACCACTTCCTGTTGTGTCTATTGCTCTACAACAGCCCGAGTTCGAGGTAGATACTTCTTGTGGAGAGGCTGAAGACTTGGAGTTATCGAGATTACCTTGGAGCTTTACTTGTCCTGTCGACGAGAGTTTCGGTTCGTTCCTCGGGCATCCCTCACAACAATCGGAAGTCACGCTGTCGTACAAGAATAGGTCAAGGTCAACGTCCATCCCGGAGTCCCTTTGGCTGCTTAAGCTGCAGTTGGAACTTGATAACTCTGAACCTTTGTCTATTTTTTCCCTTTTGTCCTCCACATCTGGAAGTGATGGCAATCCTACGGACGTGCGGGTCTCGGTCTCCACTTCTGAGTTTGTTTGTGTAATCTCCTGTTCACACTTGACGACCGGGTTTACATTCTTTATTGGCGCTCCCTCTTCACAATCCGTTATTTTCCTCTTACAGGGAACTGAAGAAGATTCTACTGTTTTGTCCTTCTTGGAATTGTCCCCTTTTGCTATTTTACCCTTCTTATTGTCTATGCCATTTTTATCTGATTTACAATGATGATTTGTCCCCTTTTGTGACTCAGAAACAAAGGCGGAATCGTTGCTCAGTGCTTTCCTTTCTGATTTGGATTTTGAACCTTCCCGACTTTCGTGATTTCTTGAGGTTGAAGTGACCTGCTGTCTTGAATCTCGCTCACTGTTGTTGGATTCCCGCCTCTTCATATCTTCTGGGGACACATTGCTTCCTTCACGTCGTCGTCTGTAGTCTGTCATTGTATCGCAGCTTTTCTGTCTCCTATCGGCAGAATGTCGGCCTTTCTTCTCTCTTTCATCCCGATCTCGAGACCTTGAGCGCGATCTGGTAGATTCTCTAGACCTGGACCTGCTCTCGTCCCGAGCTTCTCTGCGTGCATGGTGGGAATCGTAGTGTGGTGACGCTCGACTTGATCTGGATTGAGAACGACGGAACTTTTTTGTACACTCATCCTGGCAGCGAGTTGGGGAATCCATCGCCCTTTTGGCCGAGTGGTGGGCATGCCGCGCGGATGTTGTTGCCCTGGAGCAGGAAGAAGAATCGGTCGCTGACTCTATAGTTTCCGAGGGGTTCACTGGGCCTTGTCGGGCCGGAGCTTTCTTATCTTGGCCATTTTTAGCTTTTATGAGCTTTGCCTCTGTCTCTTTTTCCCTCTTCCAATCGCGTATAGCTGCCATTGATTTTTCCTTGAATTTATCATCCAGCCAGAAGTCGTTGTGGCCACCAGCATGCTGAAGGAGTAAAAGTTCTGCGAACTGAATAACCCCAGTGAAGAAACCGATTTGTCGTTTGAGTTTCTGCAAGGTCTCCTCGCCTTGGAACGCGGTTTTGATGTCCATAACGTGATCCGACACTGAAGTGAATCTGCGGTGAGTAGTGAACATCCTTTTGTAACGATGAACTATCTCAGTGTTGTACAAATCTGTTTTCAACAATTCCAAGCCGCAAATCAAGGAAGTACCGGTATGTGAGGACTGGCCAGAGGGAATGTTCTCTCTGCACGGCGAAGAGGAAGCCAGAGACTTTAGTCCTCGACTTGCCGCGACCTGAGCACTCTGTCCCCAGAAACGCAAATTCACCAGAGGGTTAACGGAAGAGTTTGTGCCTCCTCGGCGTACAGGTGTCCCGTTACTTCGCCCAGTCAACACAGCTCTCTTGTGATGAAGCTGCGGTCTATCCCATGCAGTCACACTGCCTCCTCGGCGATGACATCGCCGTTTGAAGGAAGGAACGGGACTGACACTTTGTTCAAGAGCGCTCGAATTCTCTGAAAAGTTTATGAAGCCGTTTTCGATCCTATCTTGGGCTGGCGTAGCGTTGTGCGTTACTTGTTGGGGCAAATTTGGATCTCGGGTTTTTGTAGAAGCGCAAGTTGTTGATGTAAGTTTTGGGTTTGTAGCGTTTGAGTGTACAGTTGCCTGGACGCTCGGATGACAGTTTCCTGCCAGGGAAGTCGGGACGACCTTGACGTTCCCTTTATTTCCTGTAGGTTTTCTGGACACAGAAGTGGACTTTTCTGGTTTGATCCTGTCTTCAGATGTTGAGCTGCTACCTTGTTTACCCCCCACTCCGAGAGATACGAGATCCTTTCTATGCATTACTTTTTCTGGTATCTAATTTTCTCGGTTGTTGTTGTTTGTTTTTTCTTTGTAAAGTTTTTAAGGACAAAGTAACCACAATTTCAATATATATTTTTTATTTAGACACTGTATAGCAGAATATTATACTTTTGCCCGTGCAACTGAGTAATTGCTGTTTTTTAGATTGAATACAGACTCCTCTTTTATTTCCTTGATGTTTGTCCTGAGCTCCTCCCTCTTCCTTCCTTCCTCATTCCTCCTTCTTTCCCCTTCCCTTCACGGGGGCACAAAAAAAACCCTCAGGTTCAAAACATGAAAGCTAAAGAAGATCGCGCACGGCATGTAGAAGCCAGTTGACAAGATTTGCGTCTCGTTTGATGGCGCTTCTTTGCTTTGGTTTTACGCCCCTTCCAGATACGAGTGTGGCTTATCCAGTGTAGATGGGCGTGGTGTGAATGTGGTCTCTTGATGGGATGGAAGAAGACTAAGAAGAAAAGACAACTGACAGAGCACAAAAAATTAGAGAACACATCATCGTGATCATCATAGGCTTATGTAAATGCCAACGTAAACCCTTCTCGTTGTTCTGAATGGCAATTTTGTATATACACCGCTTCAATATTTCTGCCGTTCCAACTTACCACATAATTAAAAAGAAACTTCATAACATCATTGTAGTTGTCATACAAACACTGTTTCACTGTTTCATGGCTATCATCTTTGTTCAGTGGACGCGCTCGATCGTGCGCACAGTAATATAAACTAGTTCCACAGTTTCAGAAAAACATTATAAGATAAGATAAGATAAGATAAGATATACTTTATTAATCCATCAGAAGAGGAAATTTGCTTTGTGCCTATTGGC
>JAUKPP010245625.1:0-13234 GCA_032273245.1 Phyllaplysia taylori | reverse complement strand
AGGCCATGTACGTAAAATTCAGTCATTGTGACTTACCCCTGAGTTCTAGCAGGGGATCGCAGAAGAAGAAGAAGAACTGCCATTGAAGAATTTCATATCACAAAGCACGTTATATGCGAAAAAATGAAAAATTGAGTTGTGTAACTTTTGATAACTTTTTAAGTTAAAAGCCATTTGATTCAGGAGAAATATCACAAAGTGGTTTTCTTCCCTAAAAATTATCGCACCAACTTAGATTTTTCGATAAGAAACATCGTTTAGTAAAACAGTAAATTGCGGCTATTTCAGTTTCTCCCTTTGAGAGTACTACATGCATTGTGATGAAGCTCTCCAATTGCAGTTTATAGGTGATCCAAAGTTACAGACTGATATCAACACAGACTGAGACAGGTTAAATAAAAAGTCTCAAAGTAAATTTGAACAAACTTATTCCAACTAACATGACATCCTCCATCCATACTCCACACGCTCACACACACACACATACAAATACAGCCATACACACTTGAAACCACAAAAATCCAGACTGAATGTTTTAACGTTTATTGCCCTGTTGACATTCCAGTTCAGTCATTTCAAATGAATTAGCAACAGGCCAAACTGGAACAAATGGACACAATGGTCAATAGCGGAGGACAGAAACAACATCATGAACTGTGAAACTTGAGGTGGAGGTCGTGGGAGTAGCAGGAATAGAAAGCAAGTTATTTCAATTATTGTAGTCAGAAGCAGATTAGTTCTGGTGAGCAATTTCTTTTATACTTCTTTGCAATTGTAATACCTGTACGGTTATCACATAGAACGTTAAGTAACATTAACATGCATCAACACATCGAGTTTTCATTACACATGTACATCATGTATGTCTGTGTAATGGAAATACAACAAAACAACTTTCCGGGTACCTGGTGTTTTTTTTACTTTCTTTGCTGATAAAAAAAAAAAACACCCAACAATCAGCCCAGTGTGAATTGATGTCCATCCATAGTAGCAAGGTATTCCTTTTGTTTGGTTAGTTTGGTTAACAGTTTTACGTCCCCTGCAACACTGTAAGGTCATTTAACAGACGGGCTACTTCAACTCTGCCTGTCAAGGCCAACCCGGGCTGAGAGGGAGAAAATCCCAGCAGATAAAAAAACCCAGATTGTCCGCGATCGGGGATCGAACCGGGGTCTTCCGCATGACAGGCGAAGAGCCTAACCATTACACCACAGCGCCGTTATTCCTTTTGTACTGATGCCCTTGCATGAAAATGTCACAGAATGAAGGAGTATTCATTTCTGCTTGCACAACACTGGTTTTCCCCTTCATCTAAATGTGACAAATTATGACATTTGATAATGTACTGCACACAAATGAAATAACTTGCTTTACCATTCTAACAAACCCAGACCTTTAGTTTACAAATTAAAATACAATATTAGTCAAGGCAAAACATGAATAAACTTAACACAAACATGTAGCAATAGCACAAGTTAAATTGAACCCTATAATGCTGAAACCCACAAGTTCTGCTGGCTCAAAATCTGTAGAAAAGCAATGGGCCTACTTTTGGCTTGAGTGTTGGATTCAAGCATAAATGTGGTCTTAGTTTTACCACAAATTCCTTTCATAATACAGTTGAACCTGCTCAAGCGACCACCTGTATAAGACGACCACCTGCACAAACGACCACTCTCCATCGACTCCCAAATTGCATTATTTATATATATTGTCCCTGTCTAAGACGACCACCTGTCTAAAACGACCGTTTTCTTCTCGATATTGAGTGGTCGTCTTAGACAGGTTTGACTGTACTTTATACAGTATGGTAAAGTGAACAGGAGAGGGAAAACAATCTACACTTGATGATGTAAACACCAGTACAATTACATTTACTGCCATACTTTTCCAGAATCTTAGACTAGTGGTCCCATCTACAGTACTGGCTGCATTTATATGCGCTTAGGACAGCAATAAATCACGAAATATCTACCTCTACAATTTTATTCTAAAAATCCCGGTGCCTGTCCGTAAACAATGTACACATACAATCTTGTCACTTGCTAACTGTAACACCATCTTTTGTCCAATATTGACACAGTTAGGTAGACGGTGCTCAGTCAGGCGGGACTATTGGAGGAACGGCAAAGTTCTATCAAGGCAGACCATTAACTCAACCCGCACCATTATTAGACATAAACATGACAACGTCTGTCTTCATCAACTTCATAATACCTGATGGTGTCAATCAAGGACAGATAAAACAGAAAATTTACAATTTGACCATAGAGTGCATACATGCCTGATAATGCCCGTAACAGAGAAACATCAGGAAAATCATGCAATGCCAAATATGTCTTTTTAAGTGTAATTTCATAGTGGAAAGATGAATTCCAAAATTGTGTGAATGATTTACAATTTCAAATTTCATGAAGCAAAGCTTGGATTACAATACATAGTAACAAGACATAAAGTTGCTGATTACGGAAAAATTCTCTATCGATTCCAATCAAAATCGAAACCATTGCCTTGTCAAACTTCTCAACATCAGAACACTGCTCATCTCACGTGCATCCAGCAAAAAAAGACTACAATAATAATAGACAGGCATTCAAACCTACAACGCATGAAGAATTTTGATTTGCTGCTTCAACTAACAATTCACAATCCCATTCACACCTTCACATGAACATGCACAAATTACAAAATGAAAACAATAGGAATGAAGAGCAAATTTCTTTATAAAAATTAGAAAAAGAACAAAAAGGAAAAAATTCTGACGTTTGAATAAGCACCCCATGTTTGATACAATCATCCTCCATCTGAAGGACACAGTGAAAGGAATGGCCAAGGATAACAGTTTAAAAAGTGTAGGAAGTGCCCAAATGCTTTCCATTTTCATCCCTCCAAGCAATTAGCAGCACCGATGCAGTATATGAATGAGTTCATTCATGAAAACCAAGAAGAAAGATTTTAATTTAGCTCAGCCCATCACCAAGACTGCAGGCAGGGAAAACAACAACAAACAAGCCAAAAGCTGGCTAGATACAAGTCATCTGTTCTTCTTGTTGACATTCTACTGGAGAGAAGGAGAACCGAGAGAGGCAACTTACCTCCCCTTTATGACGCAACTCCTAGTGCGTTTCTTCAAAAGTGGCGCTACCCTGCTATGGACCAAGCCAAAATGGCGAAACAAAAACTGGCTTCTCTATAAATAAATACATCTTAATAACAACCAGATGAAAAGAACAAGACACTTATTTTAGAGAGTTGATGAGTTCACATAGTTTGAGGGAAAGAAAATTATTGTCATTGAAATACTCTAAATGCACAAATCTGAAATTTTGCAAAACGACTGCCTTACAGTATTAATTAGCAAGTCTCAAACATCCATTAAAGTTTAAGCTATTGGTTGACAATAGGCAATGTTAAAAATTTCACCTGATAAAAAAAACCATACCATTTTTTTTCTTTTTTTTTTCTTTTTTTTCGGCCCTGCAATATTTGCAGAAACAGATATGCGTCTTTAGAGAATTGAAATGATTAATTTAGGAAGACTGTCAATAAAATAGATGTGTACAGTAACAATCAGAGATATGTGATGTGTTACTGGAGAAAATGAAATACTTCAGCCTATTACTGTACATCTGAAGCAGGGAAAGACAGGGGGACATGAAGCAGCCGATACAAAGTGCCAGAAGTGAGGCAACAACCTCTCAACTTTTCTAAACAGTAAAGACACATGTACATCAGAATGTTAACTTGCAAACATCCTACAAGTATGAGCTTGGATGACAACATAGAATCCTGTCAGTGTGGACAGAGATTTTAACTGTGTACTAAACTTCTATTGCTTATGATGAGCAGCACATCTGTGTTAGGCAGGGTGTGTTTGTTATTGTTATGCTGTTAAGTGTTTTACGGTGCCTTAGACACTGTAAAATCTTATCTATATGTGTGAGAAAAGTTGTGTGATTACTTGAAGTGAATCTAGCAGTGCAATACTATGCAACACAAGTAATTTCACAACTTCCCATGAAAATCTTACAGCTGCACAGGAAATCCCTTCACATATGTCCTGATACGTTTTCAAGAGATAACTTGATTTTCAAAATTACCTGCAATCAACTCTGAGCATTTCTGTTGGGTTTTTTATTTAAGTTTTCAACTTGAATGTAAAATTCAGCCATTTTTTACTGTTCTTTGGTTGATAGAGGAATATGAACTTTGAGAAAACAGCCTTCGAAACTTTCGGGTGCACTTTTATGCCATCAAAAACCACTTAGAAAATAAAAGTATTTGTCCAAACTATACACACAAATTCATTTCTCGTCAACACACGAAATACATGTACATCCAGGATGGTTGACTGTAAATGGCCCGAGCACAGAACCAATGCCTGCAGATTCCGAAAGCTTTTGCCTGGGCAGCCACATATATAATAAATCAGAAGCAGTTTCAGCAAAAGTAGAAACACAATCACAGGGGAAAAATAAGAATTTGCCAGCTTAACAACGTCAAGTAATGTACGCAGTAGAAAAAATTATCTCCATCAAATTCAGTAGCCTCCTCTGTGACCTCCCCTTCCACCTCTGCCCCCACCACCGCGCCCAACCCCACCACCGCGCCCTCCCCGCTCACCGCCCCCTCTCCCCCAGCCTCGGCCTCCCGAACCCCTCTGACCTCTACCCCCTCCGCCGCGACCGCCCCTACTATAAGACCCGCGACCTTCCTCAGACCTGCCACCCCTCCATCCTCCCCTGCCTCGACCCCCGCCCCCACCTCCGCTATGGTGACCCGGACCCTCCTCCCACCCCCTCTTCCTGCCTCGACCTCCTCCTCCTCCCCCTCTTTCCTCCTCATACCCTTGACCATCATCATACGACTCATCATACCCTTCCTCCGCTCCTGCCCCCCAATCCTCTTCCTCATACCTAGCACCACCACCTCGAGATTCATAGCCACCACCTCCTCCTCCCCCACGACCCCCTCTGAAACCTCCTCCTCCTCCACCTCTCCCCGCATCTCGATCTCCGTGCCCCCCACCCCCGTAACCCCCACGGCCACCACGCCGGCCCCCTCGTTGCTGAGACTGAGACCCCCGGTGGTCGTAATCCCCACTGTCCACCACCCGACTGTCGTAATCGCGGTAATCCTCGTCCTGATAACCAGCGGCCTCATCGTACTCCCCATGTGCGGGTTGTTGCTGCTGCTGCTGGTATCCACCTCCCCCGTCATTCTCCTGCCTTCCCCCTCGCATGTCCATATCAGCACCGTCCATATGGTAGTCATGGCTACCACCACCTCCCCTTCCTGCCCCAGCACCGCCTCTGTAGCCACCCGATTCTCCCTGGTACCGCTGATCAGGACCTGAGTGTTTGGGTGGCCTGCTAGGCTGGTGCCGGAAGTCCTGGTCCTCTGGTCCCGGCTGTGAGGGGGGGCCGCCATAGCCTCCCCCTCCGCTGTGTCTGAGATCCACATCCATACCCTCAGCACCTCCGCCCATACTGCCTGGACCTCCTGAAACACAACCGTGAGAGAGTACAGATTATTTCATGGCTTCAAACCTGGTTTGACCAAATGATAGTAGTGGTAATGAGTGGATTATTTATAGAGGCGCCAGCCTCGGCTGTTATAGCTTCTTCTTGTTTTGCTTTTTACTTGAGCACTCAATCAGGCTAAGTTTCCTTGAGGGTTGCTCTTTGTGTGCTGTGTCCGCAAGTACTTCATCATCACGAAAAGCCACATCAGGCAAAATTGCTTCAACATTGTTGAGAGATTAGTTGTTTGTTTTTTCCCTTCAAGACTAGTTTTGTTGATATTTTACAATATGAGAGTTGCCAACCTTTAAAAGGAAAATATAGTGATATATTTAATTTTTTGTTTTTCTAAGTGAGGTTCTAAATTTGGTTTGGTTGCCAGATTTACACCCCTTGCAGCACTGTAAAGTCATTTAAGAGATGGACTACTTAGACCATGCCTGTTTAGAGCCAACCCGGGCTGAAAGGGAAAAATCCCAGCAGAAAAAAGAGAAAATCGTCCAAGCATGGGATCGAACTCTGGTCTCCCGCATCCACTGACATGTTTTGTCAGTTGCAGGCCAGGCTCATATGTAAATGAGCTCTTTTTCGCCGGTCATTGACTTCCTTTGCCTGACTACGCGATTTTCCTGCATGCAGGTTTTTTTGTCAGCCGAACAGGTGACTAAGAAAGCCTCGATTCGACCAACAATCAACCAAACAAAAACATACAAAGCTTCTATCCACTGCTGAGTACCACTCACTCTGTTGCTTAGAGTCTTCTACACCATACAAAAACTTCGAACATTTCCTGGCCTGGAAGTGATCGTATTTTGGTGGACGCATAACCTTACAGCACAGCACCGGTCAGGCGCCTGTAATGATGGTTTGACCACTATTACAAGATAGAATAGTTATATAACAGAACCAACCTCTGTTAGAAAACCTTTCGTCTCTGTCCATCTCATGGGGCCCGTCTGAAAGACAACACAAGGCAAACCATCAACACGCTTTGCAAGATGTGAATTTCAACAATCATGTAAATATTTACAATAGAAAAACTAGGGGTGTGCAACAGGTGACCTGCAAACCATGGGCTAAAACGGCCAAAAAAGTGGCGCCTCTATTCATATAAAAAGTCTGAGCCACCAAGACAATCAGCTTTCAAATTATCCCACCACCAGCTGCTGGCAATAGATTATGATTTTTTCTTAGTCCCATACTCGTTTATGCAGACCTTCCCCCCCTCAAAAATGGAAAAACTCGCTGTATTTTCAGTTTGGGACAGTTCTATTGTTGTTCCAAGGGATGGGCTTAGCTATCCACAAAATCTTCTGAGCTTATTAAGTAGCCTACTTGTGCCTGAATTTTGTGTCAAGCATGGAAAAATAAGCAATCTGAAAAAAGATATTTTTAGATGAAAACAAATCCCCAAGGCCTGAATTCAGGGGTAGCCCAATGCCAGCCATCCCTGTGTTCCTGCAACCCGAAGAGGCCAGACAAAAATGTTGCACACCCCTGATGTAAGAGACCCACGGTAGTTTTTAGCTTTTGTTAATAACATATATATACATGTGTGTGTCTGGGCATGTGTGTGTGTGTGTGTGTTTGTGTGTGTGTGTGCGTGTGTGCGTTTGAGTACGAGTGGTAAAGACGCATGATTGAGTTTTGCTATTTCCATGTTACGTGAATATATTATGTTTTAAATGAAACACCGAGCCAATGTGCCAGTGACTGGACAATAAATGATGATCTTATCTTATCTTAACAATAACCAATCTAAGATAAGAAAAGACTGCACAGTTACAGCTGAACCCGCTTGTGTTGAACTCGTTTGAGTTGATTTTTGGCCATTTGATAATTTTCTCAAGTTCTCCCAGCCCCTCTTATTTACAGTTATAAAACAGTTACGTTGAACTTTGGATGAGCTGATTCTTTTTTTCAAATTCCCAACAACACTATCTATTCCTCTGTCCACTGTAACAAATATATGGGTAAAATTAAGAAAAAGAGTGCACAATTACATTTCTTGTAGTATTTTACATCCGAATTAGAACTACAGTGAAGCTTCGTCATACCGTCCCCCTGCATACCGCCTGCTTTTCGCTGTGGCATGGTTTGGTTACTGCATGAAAACAGTGAAATAACTCTTTGTACCGCCACCCGCCAGTACTTCACGAGGTACATGCCTTAAGTAAACATAGTAAATAATGCCTGTCATACTGCCAGCTCAAAACCATTGAAGTAATGCAAAACCCACTTTCACTCTCACATATGCTTCACTAGGCAAAGTGTACGTTTCGCCAATGTGTCATTGCACGCGAAAAGCTCCCCCTCTCTCACCGCATCCGTGCAGCCGGGCAGAGAGGCGTGTACACACCATAATAGGGATAACAGAGTAAATTGCCTCATCGTATTTATTGTTCAATGGCCTCTCTTGTTCTGCTTTCATTACCGCCATTCTCTCTATAATGCCAGCTTTCTAATGGTCCCATGGTTGGCGGTTTAATGAGGTTTTACTGTATATGTGTAAGATTAAGAAAAAGAGTGCGCAATTACCCATCTTCTAATATTTTACATCCGAATAAGGACTACAGTAGAACTCAAGACTCAGTAGAAAAGTAGATATAAGCAAATTTTCATGAGCTTACCCACACTTCTGGTTCCTTGGATTCGAGGGGGGCCTGACATTAGTTTGTTGGACAGAAGGTATTTTACTAATGATAATAAAGAAAAAAAAGGGGAATTTTTCCCTGTTCGCTGAATGCCTGGCATTCGTTGAGTCCGAGTTCATTGAATCTGAATTCTACTGTATAGACAGGGATATGGAAGTTATTAGGGCACAAAGAGCATCATGGTAGAAATTGCCTGACCTCAGAAAAATGCTGATAACTCTATTCCATCGGAAAAACACACTTCACAATACTGCCTTGCACTCTCTGTGTACAACTAAAAATCAGTGAAATAAACTACAAGCAGATAGCCAACAGCAACAACATATCAGGCGCTTGTGAAAAGTTATCACCACTTTTATGAGCATCAGGCAATATTTACCATGAATGATTTTTGGACCCTTGTATCTTCTGTCACTTAAACAAAACATTTTGTGGTAAACCATACCACAGATGTACCGCTTGCATATGTTGACAACCATTTCCTCTCTATTTTTCTTTTAGACAAATTGTAATGATGACTTTTAAAATAAAAAACAACTCAGCTTCTATTAAAGACAAATCAATCATCACCTTGCAACATACATGTAGGCTACTACCGGCGCTGTGGTGTAATGGTTAGGCTTTTCGCCTTGCATGCAGAAGACCCTGGTTCAATCCCTGAACACGGACGATCTGGGATTTTTTCCCTCTCAGCCCGGGTTGGTCCTGACAGGCAGGGTCGAAGTAGCCTGTCTCTTAAATGACCTTACAGTGTTGCAGGGGACGTAAAACTGGTAACCAAACCAAACCAAACCAAACATGTACAAACAAGGACACTCACCCCTTCTGCCTCGGGGCTGGTTGCCTGGGGCGCTCCCGGGACCTCCAACATGACCCTGACCTTGGCCTTGAAATGGAACACCGCCCTGCCCAGGGCCCATTGGCGGCTGACCATGTTGATTCACATTTGAGGGAGGAACCCTCGGGTTCTGATTAGGCCCCATCTGCTGCCCTCCAGGGGGACCCATCTGGTTTGGACCTTGAGGACCCATATTGTTGTGACCAGGGGGCCCCATGTTGTTAGGACCCGGGGGTCCCATGTTGTTTTGTCCTTGAGGGCCTATATTGTTAGGACCAGGGGGTCCCATACTATTTGGTCCTTGAGGTCCCATATTGTTAGGACCAGGAGGCCTCATATTGTTTGGACCAGGGGGTCCCATGTTGTTTGGACCTTGGGGTCCCATATTGTTAGGACCAGGAGGCCCCATGTGATTTAGATTTGCACCTTGTCCCATCTGGTTCTGTCCTGGTCCTTGGGGTCTCATTTGTCCCTGGTTGCCAGGCGGGGGCCCCATCATTCTCATTTGTCCTTGACCTTGAGGAGGTCCCATCATCTGACCTTGAGGGCCTCCTGGACCCATAGGTCCTCCATGGGGTCTTGGTGGCCCCATTTGTCCTTGAGGTCCTGGCCCCATCTGCACCTGACCGTGGGGCCTGGGGCCCATTTGACCCGGAGGTCCTGGCGGTCTCATGCCCATCTGGCCCGGAGGTGGTCTGATACCCGCCTGATTGCCCTGCTGCTGCATGTCGTTGGGCTGATTACCGTTCTTTCCGTCGCTCTGCGAAGTGACAGGGCCGCTGCTGCCTGCACCTCCCACCTTCTGCTTTGGGGCCCCTTGACCAGGAGGACCCCCTGCAGGTGGGCGGGGTCCCGGTGGGCCTCCTGGGATGAGCATCACCTGACCCTGGCCTGGGGGCCCTACTATAGGCTGGCCGGGCGCTATGATCATCTGAGGGGCCCCGGGACCTCTAAGCATGATGGGGCCCTGAGGCAGAATCACCCCTGTCCCCTCACCAGACGCCATCTTGTGTCGTAGTTGTCCCGCCAGAGCAGCGCCAATGACTTGCTGCGCTAACAACATGGACGACTTACGGTCCATAATCTGAGCAGCGACTTTCTGCTGCTCCTTCTGAAACTGTTCTTTCTTAATGGCCTCGACGTCAATCTCGCCCGACCAGGCCGCCTCAAACATCTTAGGAACAGGTCGCGCGTAGGGAACCTTACGCTGTGCAGCTTTGTCATGCTCTGCCTTTATGAGGGCGACATCTTCCTCCCAGTCCAGACCCGGAATGGACGGTAGCTCATTCTCATCTGGTTTCTCCTCTGAAGCATGGAGAGTATCACAAGTTTAAAGCGTTTGTTTTGCGGAATGCCAAGGCTGTTGGAGGTGGGCAAATTTCTATAAAATCACCTCCATACTGCAATTTTTATTTCATTCCATTAACACATCTTATAACCTTATCTCTAAATTGCTAAACTGCCTGTTTCTAACAAATATTACATCTAAAATATACTATAAATAAATGTATACCCAGAACAGCAGAGAAATTGACTGTTTGAATTCTTGGAAATTCACTGTGGGGGGGGGGGGGGGGGGGGGGGTTTTTTTCAGTTTTTATGGCGCTGACTACTGTCCTATCCAAGAGGGACCTTAAAACATTACTTTTGCCTCTTAAATATCCTTACAGTGCTACAAGGGGTGTAAAATAAAAACCTACCAACAGGACCACGCAATAAGTCGTAAAATACAAAAAAATAAAGCCGTCCACAAATCATTCGCTTTTGCTGTAAAAAAAAGACAAGCTTGTGTTTCAGTCTCTCTTACCTTTGACCTGCAGATGCTCAGGGAGTCCGTGCTCCAGACCCATACCAGGCAAGTTGGGCATTGCTGAGGGCTCTTGATCTGCACAAGGCAAAAGAGGATCAATAATTATGGTCAGAATATAATGAATAGATCTATAAATAAATAAAACTAATTACAGTAGAACGTGGCTAAAGCGGGACTTTTAGTTCCAGAAGAAAAATCCCGCTGTAGGCGAGTTACCGCTATAGGAAGGCAAAGGCAAATTACCGAAAAATTTCTAAAAATCCACATGATCACCACCCGTGAAGAAGACAACGCCTTTGTTTCAGCCACTAACAACAACATAAGCAAAACGCGGTAGTCCAAATTCGAAATCAAGAAAGTGAGGCAAAGAGTTGAGATTTCCTCATGGTTGCAAGCATACAGCCCCCAAAAAGCCTGCAACCCAGGAAGGCAAATTTTCATTTGCCTGCAAGAACGTTTTTTTCGATATTTTACGCATATATATTTTTTCCAATCTCGGCGACGCAGTTTTGCCGGTCAGAGGGTTGATTTTGCCGGCCGGCCGGCTACAGCCGGCAATCTTGCATCCATGGATTTCCTGCAGAGCAGTGATTTTGCTATGACGTCAATAGTAGCTATATTTAGTGCTCTAGATGCTACCCCCTCCCCACAGTAATTGAATTATATTATTTGATTTTTGCCTCCCGCTGTATCCAAGTTAGGGCCTTTCCTTGCCTCACTAAATCCAAACACAGGTAGTTGAGTTTACATAGGAAAAAAATAAAAAGGGTTGGGGGGCGGGGATTCCAGTAAGGACCTGCTGTAGGGATGATCCCGCTGTAGCGGGTGCCGCTTTAGTCATGCTTTACTGTAATACCTTTACTCCTCCCCTTGGGGAAATTTGGGGGAACAACGGCATCAACATAAATCAGATGCATGTTTCTAAACAATACAATAATGAATACGGAGTAAAATAGAACATAATAATTAGAGCTGGATCTTTGAGCTATATCTGAGGCTTCGCAGGCATGGACGGAGCGCACTTCACAAACACACTTCCCTGAGCCAAGCTTAAAGCTACTCCGATAGCCTGACAAGCCTGTGAACTCCACAGTACATCCGAGTTTCTGCCACTTTTTAATGAAGTTGTCCATAAATAGCAATTTCTATTCATTCCTGTGACATGGTGTCGCCACTTTCCACCCTGCTTTACCGTCTTTGCACAAAAATTGAGGTTACAATTGAATGATCGCACATGCATCAACTCAATCTGACCTAAACAAAGCGACCATACCACAGCATGCTCAGCAGTGAATGAGCGCACCGTATAAAATGACGTTAATATTACAAGACATAAACGTGGAGACCTATAACAACACGTAGGTCTGGAACAATAGTTTTCATCGAAGGGAGGTACCAGTCCTGTCAGCGGCCCCGCTCCGCGCTCAAAGGCAGCTATATGCACTTTACAGTTTCCAGTCTAGCATTAGAACTTTGGGGATAGCAGAAGACGACGGCTAATGAGTGACAGAAGATACGATACGGGTTGACAGACCACACAGTATAGACAATAATAAGCGTAGACTTGTTTTGATAGCCTTAACCCTTCTGCCAGTTACACCAGGGATGACTAAAACATCTAAAACGGCTGGTGATTTATCAAACAAGTAGTGTACATGTAACCAACAAAGGGGAATCTGCGGTTCTCCGAAGGCCGGGTACTACCACTACAGTGTAGCAATGCTTGTTAGCACACAAGACAAACTACACAATACAAGATCTAGTAGTGATAAAAAAAAACTTAAAATAGCGTAACAAAAACCTGAATAAACCCACCCAATTGACCAAAAGCAGCTTTTTCTTGCACTTGTTGACTGTCTAATAAAATTTAGTAATTAATGAGTATTCGCTCATACCGAAAAGATTTCAGCGTCCCGTGGATTTCACTATGTGCGTGCTAGACTGTATTTTTATCCAAACAGACCAAAGTCATTCAGAAAAATTCTCAACTGCCTGGAAAGCATACAGTGCAAGTTGCCATTTTACCAGTGCTTAAACACTACCATACTGACAAGATCTTCCTGTCTATTGCCGAGTATCCATTTACATCTGGGTGATGTGAAGGAAATTGTGCCTTTCCCTTGGATACAATTTTGGACCCCAGCTTTTTGAAACGCAGAAGAAGAAGGACCCCAGCTGAGATTCAAACCCACAACCTACGATTACGAGTCTGGCAGCCTAACCACAAGACAACCGATGTGCTACAACAAAAAATGAGACTTTCAGATTGGATCCGGAGAGAAGGAGTACCGAGAGCCGAAACTTACCTCCCTTTATGATGCAACTCTTAGCTTGTTTCTTCAAAAGTGGCGCTACCCTGATATGGTCCAAGCCAAAATGGCGAAACAAAAGCTGGCTTCTCTATAAATAA
>JAUKPP010245614.1:0-13237 GCA_032273245.1 Phyllaplysia taylori | reverse complement strand
GTTTGTGGCTAACAGATTGGAGCTAACGATTCGTAGCTTTGATAGAAGCTCGATACTTCTGACCAGTGTTCTTACGACAAACCATCATCCTCAGTTGGTCAATGCCCCCGAGGCACTTCATTGGACCCTCGAGCATGTAAAACAGAATTAGCATAGTTGAATATCCCCATCAGTTCAAATTTGTAGATGACAACTAGAGTGTTCCAGTGCTATGTGACACATAGATCTGAGAGACCTGGGGATGTGCTAACCTGGGCAGTGCTAGACTGGATGTCTCGAGGCCGACCCGTCATTTCTCGCTGGGATTCTGAACCTTTGGACTGTTCCTTCTTGGCAAGAAGAGCTAGGACATTGTTCAAAGGAAAGATTACTTTTCTAAATACGATATAATAACATAGGCTTTTATTCAGTAAAGTCCTCTGATCAGGACACAATTCACAAGGACAGTGGTCTCAGACTAAAAGTGCGCACCTCAAGTGGAAGAAAAAAAGTGAGCTATAAGGAGGCTCATGTTATCAACTCTTTATGACAGGAATATTTTCAACAGAACGATAATGGTGTAAGATAATTTGTTTCGCTACAAACCTAGATTCCACTTTTTACATTTCTAACATAGTAGTTAAAATTTCTTTGGGGGTATTATGAAACAAAATTTGAGTATTGAGGAGCTCAAAGTGTCGACTCGACTTTTGTTCCTATAACATGTCTCATATCTTGCACAAGAGGGGTGACCAGTGGGCGCTCCAACTGTCTGCTCCGTCATAAAGAGTTAATTGAATTTCCTAGGGGGAGCTATCCAGAGCTTAATTATATGGCAAATTCCATGAATCACTTTTCAGTGCTACAAGCCAGAGACCACTGTGCAGGAAAATGTTTTAGCTCTGTCTCAGACAGGAGGTACTGTCATTCAGTACAACTCATCCCCTAGAACATCAGCTTTTCTGCAGATTCAAAAAATTCTCATGGCTTTCTTTCCACAAATGAAAATTACTTTGAATGAATTCTCTACTCTCATGCCAAAAACAATGATTACTAAAAAAGACAAACTACCTGAATATTTGATATTGTATTCTTGTAGTGTACAATTAAACAACAACATAATGTACATAATGAAACGTGAATATCAAAACATCAAAATGATATATCCATGCATTCTTTTGCACTCGAGTTAGCATTAGAAAAATTATCCAAAACTTGAATGAAAGGTTTCAGTTCCAGAACAAAAGACAACATTGTCCCTCAACTGTCCATACCTTGTAACTCAGGTGTGTCCAGGGAGTGGTTCAGTCCAGACAGAGTGGTCACTTTCTCGTTGTTCAGATAGACCTGGCTGTAGAGCTGCTGGATCTGGTCACAGCCCGTCTTGCGACTCAGACCAATCACACAGCGGCTGAAAGGCAAACAACAACAAGATGTAACACAAACCACTGGACCTAATCACAGGCTGTACATGATGCAGCAAGCTATTGCAAGCTGCAAACCCATTTCTCAAATGTTCAGAGAGAGAGAAAAAGCTTTCATAATTCAGTCCCAACAGTTGGTGTTCACAACGCGCTGAACTCAGGTGTTGTGGAAAGTTGCACACAAACTGAAGTCAGCTCAGAGTAAAATGGCTTCAGCAAGATGGAGATAAACATCTCCTGTTTCCACACTTATCTTCACAGCATCTGACAACATGCGCACTTTGCTGCATGAAACAACTTGACTTTTATCTGTAACTTAGCCACACAAATCATGGGATGCACACACAGACAAAGTCATTTCACACCAGTGAAGGCAGCCTTAACAAGTCTTCATTGTGATTTGATATTAATTTTCCTGGTACATAATCTAAACAACGTAGAGATTTCTGATTTTCAATTGGATCACAGAGACTAATGAAAGGCAAAAAAGCCGTTTCAAACAATCGTTACAGTTTGTGATGACAGACACTTCTGGTCTTGAGACAGGCAATTCTATTCTTGGTAAGCATAAAAATTTTGCACCGCAATTCCTGGAAGTCCTGAAAATTTCATCATTACGCGTATGAAGACAAAAGATCAAGGCATTTAGACATAGTGTAATCGTTTCACATTTCTGGCAACACAGCCAAGCTATTTGTAAGGTGAGAGCTTCTACCCAAGTATTCCTGAGAGAGAGAGCACCACAGCGAAATGTGAAAATCTATCGAGTTCAGATTGAGAATTCACACACAGAGATTCAAACTAGCTCTCCAACATGGAAATAAAACCCCACTTCTGGCTGAGTATACAGACCTCTGGGTATGACAAACACATATAAAAAAGAAAATCAATAAAAACAAATCAACTGCTCGAAGCATTTTCTACTACTGCTCTATATACAAAGTATCTACGTGGACACTTTCAAATAACAAGACCTGAGGTATAATTGAGTGCCATTGTCTTCTAAAATACTGTACATAGTGCATATGGTAGCATCTCATACATTGCATGTATATGTACATGCTATACTGTGAGGAAAAATCTCCAACGTTCCGGAAGTGTTAGAATGCAAGCCACAAGTTTGGAGAAGCAGATCCTCCAAAGCCATGGCATGGGTTGAGTTTCGGGATGAATTTTTCCATTGCATTTCGAACAATAAAGGACTGGTCAGGTTTGTTCAGTAAGTTTTCAAATTGGCAACAATCTTTCATTTGAATACAGCATTAAAAAATGCAAACTGCAAAGGTAGTAATTAACTAAACTATATATAAGTTTCAAGATTTACGCCTCTTTGTAAATACGGGTTGTTGTCTACAACAGAGATGTCATTTTGAATTTTTTTTTAAATTACTGGGTTTTCTTTTACAATTAAACAACACAAAATTTTATTTGGACATAATGATAAGACTAAAACTATTAAGATACTTTCAAACGAATAGAATTGCGTAAAAACACAAATTTGTTTACAAATTACAAGAGAGTCTAGATTTCCAAAATTGAATATTGATTATATTAAGGGACAGTTACTTAAGAGGAGAGACTAAAAACAGTTTCATAAGACTATCAGATGTCCCTTCAAGTTAACTTTGTAAAATTGTAAAAAGCACAATTCAGGGTCATTTCATATGTGGCCAACACCACAGACATGTTTGGTTTTTTTTTTCTTTTTCTTCCCAAGCTCATTTTGCCGATGTTAGTACCAGTGTGAGATTAGAATGTTCTTGACTACTTTTGTTTTAATCCTTTTTAAGTGAGTTTTGCCTTTTTCCTACATGTTAGCGTTAGTTCTATCTTGCTCTCCCCAAATCAGATGGTGTATTTGATCTTAAACCTTACAACAAAGTAAAAAGAAAAAGGGTTTTCAGAGTATTTTAGAGTTGGCCCTGAAAACATGGATGTTCAAATCAATAAATTTATATGTATGTAGCTACTGTCTAAATATGCAAGAATCACCAAAAGCACAGCACAAAAGTAACAGGAAGAATAAGTGAAAAGATTCAGAAATACCGATACAGTAACAATCCTCATCATCCACTGACAGACATCAAAACTCAATAGACAGCTAAGGGCTATAAGAAAAAAGTGAAGGACAAGACTTACCTGTAGTTAGGGTTTGAGGCATCACGCTCCAACGTAATCGCATCCGGTATGACCATCTTGAGAAATTCTGTGGAGAATCCTTCTGGGACGTTGTACATTGATAAATTCTCTTCCACTTTTGGCTTGTTCCACATTGCAGCTGAAAGACGGAGAACACACATGATTCCTCTCTTCAGGGAGAAAAGAGTATCATGCTGTGCCGATGTCGTGTTGACCTCAGCCGCATGTTGGAGGACGTCTTGTGGCCTATACAGGCTCGAAGGTCATCTGCTCCATTTCACGGCCCTGCACTGTAGATCTTAGCTTTCATCATGCGTTCAAGGAAACTGCTGGATCCCAAGCCTTGATACTTTCGACTTCTTCTCTTGGACATTTTGGACTTGACGTTTTCAAGCTCCACACACACACAGGCGGCAGAGCTATCATACCATCTCGGGCACCTGTACTGCAACGATGAACTACATACACACACCGACTGCAGAGATATCTCACCGACTGCATGGACATGGCGAAGAGACCAACAAAATTGCTGACATCCTAACTTTATGATGGCCTTGAATCAAAACCGCTGAAGCCTTCCGTGTATGCAGGGTTCCATGGGATCAACCAATGCCACACTCCATGACTCTCCAGTCTACGCTCACTGCACTGAAAGTCGAACTCCCCCATCCTTACCCCCCTCCCCAGCCCACACCACATACAACAACACATGTGAGTCGCTGATCTCAACCACTAGCTTTATAGTTAAAACTTTGTTGTAACACAGTAGGACTGAACCTCTCACACAGATATTTCCTCCCATCATCTCAACACTGCGACACTCAACGGCAAAGTTTTGGAGGCAGTAATGGTAGCAATCAAGATGGTCAGATGTACAAGTCTACTTCTGGCACTTCATCTTCACTGCTAAAACCGTGCTGTGGTTTTGCTCTACTCATTACTCCATCCCCGTCCGCTACAAGCTGCAAGCGCTGGTTGATTGACTGGCTGGAAGTCGTGTTATTTCATGAAGTAGCAGACCAAGCTTCTTGACTTTTATAGCCTCCTGTTCACAATCTGGATGGCTTGTGGGATTCAGATGATCAGTTTGACTTGCGCCTGACTTTTGTGCTATCTCATTGGGCCTGTAACTTCCTTGAATTTTGCAGTAAACTCAGGGAAAGGCTTGATCATCTATGCCTTTCGCAACATATGTGACGGAAAAAAAGACACCTTGTTTGATGCAACCCAAAATTTAGACAGTTCTGAATCTCATTGCCATACTGAAGATTTTAACATTTTTCTCCTCTTCTCGTTAGTTCCTTGAACAAATTGCTAGGTAACAAATAAAGAGTTGAAATTTGGCTGTATCAATACTGTGCACCATAGCAATGTTGACACGGTTGCTCACAATATGTTGCGCAGCCAGTGCACAGCTTTTCTATGTGGTTCAATATGCTGGTTTACAAAGATTAAGAGATAAGAACATCATTCTGTGCCCAAGAGCTAAATGACAGCTTGCTGTACCACATCTGTCTGAGCATTTCCAACCAATGCTTGCCTTGTTTCCAAGTACAATTTGCGCAGTCTCAGACTTCAACTTTGAACACTTTCTCTGGCAATTGTGGTGGTTCCTCAAACTTGTGTTGGTTTGGTTTGGTTTTGGCTTAACGCCCTTTTTAACACTGTAAGGTCATCTAAGGGACGGGCAACTTTGACCCTGCCTGTCAGGGCCAACCCGGGCTGAGAGGGACATTGTGCAAGCAGAAAAACGGAGATACTCAATCAAACAAGCTGCCCCACGCTGGCCTGGAACTCACGCACGGTCTCTGCGTGATAGGCGAAAAGCGCCTAACCATTACACCATGGCGCCGATCAAACTTGTGTGGTTCACTGACACTTGTAATATTTAAAATCAGCTGGGCATGAATAGGCGTTGCTACGCCAAATTATTTTAGGTCCAAAGTAGGCGATCACTCCATGCTGTGGAGAGGCTGATACTTATCCAGGATATCTTGATTGTTTCATGTCACGTATTTCTTTGTCTAATCTACCAAGATCTTTGCTCACTAGGCTCAGACACTTTACAAGTCAGAATTTAAAAGTTATGTATTTAACGAGGTGCCAGCTTCTTTTGCTGTTCTAGCCTAGAAAACATGAGTGAGCTGCCTCTCCTCTGTTCTTATGGAAAGAAAAAAAACGGCCAAAGAAGCTAGCCCCTATTTAAATAAATAATTTCTGAATAATGGAAGTTCAGCATATTTCTGCATGTCAGTAAATTCGTTGTTTTAATTTCTTTGATGGCAGGTGGACTCGAACAGCTTTTTTATAGAAATCTTATCTTTAACCAATATGAAATCAGCTGCAGATGCCAAGACATGCATTACTTAACATGTTGGATTTCTTCTTTGCCAAGAGTGGTGCATAGTTTATCCTTGATTTGAACCTTTTTGCAATCAGAATAAGAACCAACACCAACTCTTATTCTGAGCGTTTCAAAAGGAAACTTGACAGGTAGCATAGTCTCCCAGGCATACAAATACCCACACTCACTTAAGACTCCCTCTCTAGAGGTTTTTCTCTGCTTGACAAAGGCTATATTAAACTCTTGGGTATCCACAGTGTGATTTTTTAACTCGTATCTGCATCTCCATGACCTCATTGCCTGTATGTAAAAACTGCTCATCTACTGCATATATCTTTACTCTCTATCTAAGGCAACAAAAGACAATCTTCCCCCCAGCAGGATGTGACAGCGTGGTGCTTTAACATGCAGCAACGTCTTTCCACTTATTTTCCTCAACCGGTTCAGACTCTGATGAGGATAGATTGATATAACTTCCATGCCTGGATGCTGACATTGATCATCTCCAAGTCTCGATACAATTTATTCGCCTGGTTGCTTACACCGGTCATCCACAAGACTTCATACTCTAATTTCCATCGCGTCAGGCAAACTTGGGTAAAAAGTGGTGAAAACAAAAACTTTCAACATTTTCACCATCAAAAGCCAAGGCAAGAGAGGATCAGTCCTACTGACTACAGACTTGAATGTTCCCACTTCAACCCCCTATAGAATTATAATTACTAGAACTGCATTGCTGTGTTGCCGCAACACATACACCAAACTCACTAGGAGAATGCTTTACACATAAAACCACAAACATTTAGTCCAGTGTCCTTGTGAAACTGCTGACAACAATCCAGACCTTTGTGAGAATCCTTGCCTTGTGTTGGCTTGGGTGGAGAGCTGTGCTTGGCAGCCTATACCAACTCCAAGGGTGAAGAGGTAAAGGAGGAGACGAAGTTGGATGTTTCAGTGCAAATACCATGACTCGTGTATACAGCCCTGATCTTGTCGTAGTCACACCAGCCATCCCAGCCTTGACGTCTTGCTGGCAGGAGTAAACATTCCACAGACGACTGAGGATTATTTTGTTGACGATCTGCTTGTCTTGTACATCATGTGCCTCTCGGTGTTACGCTTGTACTCTCCCCACATACAAGGAGCTGTAGACTTGAGTTTGTACCACCAGACACTGGTGGAGAAGGTTGAAAAACAACTTTGCCTGACTCAGCTGTCGTGGGCATGATGATCAGATGGTGATGGATGTCATGGAAAGAGACAGGAACTGACCGCTGTAACACTCACCCAGGAGCCTCCTATCTGTGCACATACATGTTGGTTTGCTCTCATCACATCTGACTTCCAGAGGAGGAAGAAAAGTGGAGATTCACTATCTTAAAAAGACAGAGAACTTCTTGAAATCGTTCAGCCTTCCGATGCCGACACCTACAAAAGCAAGGGAACAAACTTTCACAGCTTGTCAGGCATCTCATGTAACCATGACGATTGCATCAACAGGTGGGCAACACAATCCACTGCAAGCTGCTTCAGGCAATACCTTCAGCAAACCCATTCATCACTTACTGAGGATGTTCTAAGCATCTCAGCACAAGGCTTGAGGCTGTTGGCTGTTGGGCTCGGGTATAATTGACTGGCTTGTCCATCCACGATAAATCTTTTGCCATTCTGGTGCAACAAATTGATTGCTGCCATCACTGATAATCCAAATCCCGTCTTGGCATAAGAATATGAGAGCAAGAAACAAGCAACTCTGAAACACAAGATGCTGAGAAAACTTTGATCAAGAAAAACATGAAATCATCAAATTGATCAGCCAGCTACGAGAACATGACTTACCAAACACTCTCTACACCCGACCATCTTCACACAATTGTCATCAACCCGCCAAAATATCAATCATATTCATTCTCACCCTTCGTATATCCTGAGAGAATCAACACTTTATGCTGTGTGTATGATACAGAATAATTTCAAATGACAAAACAGACATCAAATGTTGAGCTACATCAGGAAAAACTTATTAACTCATTGTGTTTACATTGATGTACTGCGTGATGCTCAGGTGTTCTGGCGTAGGTCCATTATACTAGACACCAAGACATGTGCTGTTTCTATACATCCGCAAAGAAGGACTAGAATCTACGTTACCTCCACTTATTTTATCCAATCCCGCCTGCATGTCGCTCTATTAATAATGCAGTGAGAGGTAAATACTTTCCTTCCTCAGTTTTTAGAAAAAATCATTCATACTTTAAGCCAGTATAGATGGAAAAAAGAGTCATTCAGACTTTTGTTTTTGCCGGGGTTTTTGCTGGGACACATCAGAGTTGCCACTGTGCCCGCAAGAAAACCAGCTATTCTCTGATGAGGACAAGGTGGGCATCCAATAAACTCTCTCACAACATACAACCATGTGACAAGTCAACGCTCAGTATCAAGCTAAAAAAAAGTTCAATTTGACCTATTTGTGTATGGTTAAATGTATGTAAGTTTGTCAGTATGTCTATGTACAGATATGCTTGCACATGTGGTGTTTTGTATATAATTGTTCATGAATACGCCTATTATATGTGGCTGAAAGGCACTATTATGTAGTCTGCTCCTTTTGTCCTTATCTACCTCCAGCACCTGAAATGAATTTGTGGTGTTGGTAGTGCCGTAAAAACCTCAACGTAACAAACTATACTATCTGTTCGTCCATGAGTGTGTTTATGTACAATGTGTGTGTGTAAATGTACCTTCACATACTGAGGGGCTGGGACTCAAGAAAGCAATCAACATTACTGACTAAAGCGAGTTCACTACAAGTAATTCTGAGTGAAGTGTTACACAGGTGAGAATGATTCCATTCTTCACAGACAATATTTTGAAAATCAAAAATGAAATGAAAACCAATCCTGAAAAGAATTCAAGCTCCCCACAATAGCAGAAACGTGTTAGCTCACCAGTAAATATTCACCAAAGATTAAAGCTACAACCGCTATGACAGAAAACATCAGATTTAAACAAATACTGTGAGTGAAACGAAAATAAGCAAAATTTCTTCACGACTCAAGGTAGAGTGCTGGCTGTGATAACCTCAGAAACAAGACACAAAACATGAAATCCTTTCTTGACCAGATTTTTTTGTGTTTGTTTTGACGGAAGTTATTTAAGGGGACATAGTACTGAGACCTCACAAATAATGAGCTTAGCTCAAACTACATGTGTCTCACAAATCTTTTACGTGGTTTCGACTTTGACCTACCTTTCATGTAGGACAGGAAGGTTGTGGATGAGAAGTTCTGATCAAATACGACAGTAGCTGGTAATAAAAGAGAAAACAAGAATGCAGAGAAAAGTCAACATCAGTGCTGGCTACGGTAACTTTCATTTTTCAATGTACAGAATAACATTTGTCTCATCAATTTATAAATCCCAAGTGAGGTAGCTCATTTTCACGTTTTGACAAAATGGGCAAAACTATCTTACTTGATGCACACTTAGTGCTTTCTTTTCACCAAAGAAAACTATCAATTACTATAATATTTCAGGTGTGAGTTTTTGCAAAGATTACTACTGAGGAAATAGGACCTTAGAGTCTCGACAAAACAATAAGCCAAACTTACCCAAAAAGGACATGGGCACATGAAAATGTCAACAGTACAGCTATCTCATAAAACAGCAATTTTTATACATGCACAAAAAAACATCAACATGATCGCTAAATCTATCAATAGCTCACCTTTATGCCATTTCCCTTTCTCTGCAGAGGATTCTGTCTTTTCCTCCTGCTTACAGAATGTCACCACCAGATACCTGCTGCCGATCCTTGTTCTTCTCAGTTGGGTTGTCATGTTTACAAATGTTTCCGTATCATAGAAGAACAGATCCACAATCCTGAATAACAAACACAGCTCTGAGTTTCTGCCTATATCAAAATTTAACTCACACTGGCAACGTAAAACTATTTAAAATGAAAAATGCAAGCATATCAAACAAAATATCTGACTGTCAAAGGTTGTTAAAAAAAAGGTGATTTTGAACAATTTCAATCCCGCACTGTCCAGAGAAAGGTACATCGTGAGGTAGAGTCGATTAGCTTTATGGATTTGCATTTTAATTTCTTGCATTGTTGAAATTGATGTATGAACTTACCACTGAATTTCCCTGAAGGTATCCAATTAAAGTCATTGATTTCTATTATTGATTTTTTTATGCTTATCCTCATGTTACTGCTGTAAGTGAAAATGATGATGAACATGCATCCCTGTATCCTACATACCCTGCGTCTTTTTCTATAAAAGAAATGCAGTAACTGTCTGCTTTCTTCAAGATGTCATCACGGAAAGAGCTCTTGTCTACATCTGCTGACAGCACAGGCCCAAAGCTAATTCCGTGTTTAAAAGTTGCTGTGGGAATAGAGGAAATGACAAGAGAACATGAGAAAGTGAGTAGGCATAACATGGGGAAAAAACAGAATGATTACACATATAACCGTATTATCAGAATCAGCAAGTCAATACATTATTATACATTCACTGTATGAAAAATCAGTCAATCTAAAATCTTGTCAGTGTGCATACTCAAGGTTAAAGTAAAGTAGCCAAAGAAGATAGTGTTTCTTTAAATAAATGATTTTTGTCTAAGTTAACATTCATAGAACCAGAATAAAAGAATAAAAGCCAGTAGGTAACAAATACATCAATAAAATTACATAAGACCAGCAATCAATAGAAATATCTTGCAAAGTGTGATATGCATTGTTATAACTAGCATACAAAGCCAAACAACTAGAACAAACTTATAAGTAATAGCCAGGAAGGAGCATTTTTTAAACTTTTAAAAATTTTGAGGTTTTAAAGTTTTTTAAATACATTTTCTGAAACGTGAGACCACGTTTATGATTTAATACATTCATATATTACTAAGTGTTGCAATGGGCCTTAAACTGA
The DNA here is from genome assembly GCA_032273245.1 of Phyllaplysia taylori. Taxonomy (NCBI): domain Eukaryota; kingdom Metazoa; phylum Mollusca; class Gastropoda; order Aplysiida; family Aplysiidae; genus Phyllaplysia; species Phyllaplysia taylori. Next base: position 2,414 of record JAUKPP010245614.1, on the reverse strand, counting down.
CACTAAAAGCTAAGCATAAAAAAGGTAACACTTACCAAAACTGAGTCTGGAAGCAGGCGTGTCCACCTGGAATGTTCCGACTGCCTTGAAGATTTCCAAAGAGAAGGAGTAGTCTGGGAGGAGGTGCGGCTCCCACACAGACTGTTGGTCCACTACAATGGCCTGACAGCCGGACGACTTCACCTGAACTGCTCGCGCATCCAGGGATGGGATCCTTACCAGACACTGGAGCATCTTATTCTTGGTATTCTTGGTCGTCATCCCGACAGTTTGAGTTGTTCTGTGGAATCGGCGGACAATTCTCTTCACTGGTTTTCCTGTCACATTAGAGGTGGCCGGTGACTGTTTGCTATTTGCGTTAGTCTGCCTTTGCTGTGCTGTAGTTACAGACCCTTTCTCCTCTCTTGGTGGCCCTTTCGACACAGGGGTTCTGTTAGAAGTTTCTCTTGGTGGGGTTGATTTTGCGGATCGATCTGTAGATTGCACCTGGCCTGAAGAAATTTTTGGCTTTTTCGCTTGAGGTTCATCTTTTCTCGGTGGACTCTTCCTTTTGGCTTTCACTGTTGAAGATTTTTCAGCCTTACTCTGTACAAGAGATGAAGCCTCTGGTAATTCTGTATCCGAGACGTCTTCCACATCAAGGTCAAAAGCACTCCCCCCGCGTTCTTCATAATCCTCGACAGAATTCATCACTTCAGCAAGACTACTAGTTAGATCAGTAGTTGCCATGGCTTTACCCCTGACGCCTTGCTTGGAAGTAACACCTGGTTTACAAGATTTCAAGTTGGTGCTAGATTTGTTTGTGGATTTTGAAGCCAGACTTGAGCTCTCTTTGTTTACCATAGAACTAGACACAGGCTCCTTTGTAGAGGGTTTTTCAACCTGCTTTTCAGATGTAACAACTTTGCTAGCCGATGTTGTCGATTTGACTGATGTTACAGCTGTGACAACCTTGCTAGTTGACATAGTAGACTTGACAGATGTTACAACCTGTGTGTTCCCACCACCAGATGAGACGACATTTGATGAGGTGGTCACAGTAGACAATGTCTTCACTGGATCCGTTCTCAACTTTGACACAGGGGATTTCCCAATATCTTTGACACCAGGCTTTGGCACCTGTCGGCCACTGCCGTCCACATAATTTTTTGCTTCCTTTTCTGTAGCTGAGGAGGCCACACTTTGTGATGAATCTACCAACTTTCCAGAGGGGGATGGTGAGCTTTTTGATGTTTGTACTCCTGTCTTTGAAGTTTCGCCTGGTGTCTTCGGAGTCTGACCAGCTGTCTTTGCAGTTTGGCCAGCTGATTTTGGAGTCTGAGCTGATGTCTTTGGGGCTGGGCTAGGTGTCTTGGAAGTCTCACTGGCTGTCTTTGTTGTCTGGGTGCTTGTCTTAGGAGTTTGGGATCCAGTATTCGACGTGTTACTGCCTGGAGTGTTTTTAGTCTTTGCTGGAGCTTTGGGATCACTACTGGTGCCCTTGCCTGTTGCAAGAGCTCCTCCTTTCTTCTGCACAGGCCCACTTCTTTGAGTTTCAAGGCCGCCATTACCTTTCCCCCCTGACAGTTTTGCAGGAACAGAGACTTTGCCCGTGTTTGAGACAGTTTTTGCTTTGGCTTGCTGGCTCAATGATGCTGCTTTGGACTGCCCTGATGGAACATTTGAGTTAGGAGTTTTCTTCTGTGGTGGAGTGGAACCTGGCACATTACTAACAGTTGCCTGCTTCGATGGTGCGGCCTTGAGCTGAGCAGATGTGTTTTTGGATGATGATGCGTTTTTGTTTGGTGCAACACTTGATTTAGGAGTGCTTGACTTTGTGGCTTTCGTTGATGCCTTCTTCTCAAGACCTGTTAAGTTTTTATTGTCCCTTTTAGCCGGATTATTTACTTTAGTGTCAGACGACTTTTTGGCTCCATGGGCTTGTGAGTTTGCTGCAAGGGTCTCTCTTTCCTTGCTGTCCACCTCCGCCTCCTCTACGTCCATCAGTTCATCTTCATCCTCCTCACCATCATCTACAACCATCCATTCTGACAAGTCAAATGGAAAATCCACTTCCCCAACTTCATCTACTTCCTCCATATTTACCAGCGTCTCCTCTGTGGTCTCTGATGGGCGACGTACAATATCTATGTTGGTTTCCACTGCGCTTCAAAACTTCAAGTCTTACAAGGTTTAAGAGCCTGCCGAAGAAAAGAGGAAAAAACCGTTTAATTTGCTATCTGAACTTCATTTGAATCCACAAAAATAAAAGGTGAAGTACCGGCACTGTGGTGTAATGTTTAGGCTTTTCGCCTTGCATGCAGAAGATCCTGGTTCGATCCCCGATCGCGGACGATCTGGGTTTCTTTCTGCTGGGATTTTTTTTCCTCTCAGCCCGGGTTGGCCCTGACAGGCAGGGTCGAAGTAGCCCGTCT
>JAUKPP010245603.1:0-11194 GCA_032273245.1 Phyllaplysia taylori | reverse complement strand
CCCCCCCCCCCCCCCTCCTTTCTCAGATTTCGGCGATCGTCTCCCCCGAGTGACCGGTCCAGTGCCCATGCCTGAGTCCTGGAAAAAAGCCTGACCACCGCCTGACCAACATGCTTGCTTCTCTGTTTGTTTGCCAGTCTGTCTGGTCGCTTGACAGTCTGTCTGGTCGCTTGACAGTCTGTCTGGTCGCTTGACAGTCTGTCTTTGCCCAAAACCTGCACACAATAGTTTACCTATTTCTGCAAACCTTTAAAATGGTAGAAACACAATGTACTAAGTTTTAAATCGAAACAGTTCATCTGCTGTATGTAGTGTTCTGACTACAATGCGATCATTGATTTCCTTTGTGTGATGGATAGATGTGTGTGTGCATGTGTGTGTGTGTGTGTGTGTGTTTGTGTGTGTGTGCGCATGTGTGTGTGTGTGTGTGTGTGTGTGTGTGTGTGTGTGTGTGAGTGAGAGGGAGGGAGTGGGGTACAAACCGTTTTTACATGTGCCTCTTGGGTACAAGAAGAGATACATTTTGAGTTGGGTAGGGGGGAGGGGGGCACAATTGTTTTCTACTTTGTTTGTTTTGTTTACTGATGGATGTTATGGCAAGGACAAACGCATGTGTGTACCGGCACTGTGGTGTAGTATAATGGTTAGGCTCTTCGCCTGTCATGCGGAAGACCCCGGTTCGATCCCGGATCGCGGACGATCTGGGTTTTTTTCTGCTGGGATTTTTTCCCTCTCAGCCCAGGTTGACTCTGACGGGCAGGGTCAAATTAACCCGTCCCTTAAATTACCTTATAATTATAGTGTTGCAGGGGACGTAAAACTGGTAACTAAACTAAACCAAATCAAAGCGTTTATTTTTTTTATTAATTGAAAATAATATCATGCTTACGTCTTAGTTTCTTTATGTATGGATAGGGCCATGGATATTGTCAGGGTAAAAAAGGGTAACTCTTTTTTCATTATGTTTATTTTTCTTTGTACATATTCCTATATGTCGCTGATTGTTTAACAAAGAGGCGAATATCCTACGACAGTCTTTGTACTATTCGCCCTTATACAAAACAACCAACGATATACATGTTATAATATGTGCCTTGTGAGGAAGGCCAAACCACTCCGTGCCATTATAAAGCTAAATTATGTTCTTATTACCGGTACAAATGTTTAAATGTGGAGAAGATGTATGTACTTGGTTTGAATACCAAATTAAAAAAGTGGGCCCGCTGGAAGGTTGATTGATTGCTTCTGAGTAGACGGATAATACACTGTACAATACATAATAATATTATGTCTAATGGCCTATTTACACGCGACGACCAGCAGTGTGATAACCTTTTATTCTGTCGGAACGTATAACTTATAACATTGTGGTCCCCCCCCCCGCCCCCTTTTTTTTCACTTGGTTGGCGGGCGCTTTGGTGTGGTCTGCTCCTTCTTTTTAAATCTGACTACTGTAGATTGGTTAGTCGCGGTTACCGGTTCTTGTGACTGAAAAGACGGATATCACACCGGTTAGACGCTACATGTAAACTAATGTAAACAGGCCATAAGATTTATGAATATATATATATTATAATGTTGAAAGGCCTTAATGTGCAAACGCTGTGAGTGTGAGTATGGCTGAACCTGTTCAAATGACCCTCCGCACAGATCAACCACCGGACGCTTTTCTGTTGTGTTATGTTGGGCCTATCATTATAATCTTTTATCATTAGAGGACGAAAATTCTATTCCCACTTTAGACGATTATCCCCGTCTCTCTGCTGGGATGTTGTGTCCCTCTCAGCCCGCGTTGACCCTGACCAGGCAAGGCCGAAATGTCCCACCTCTAAAATGGCCTTACATTGTTACAAGGGGCGTAAAAACAAACAAAGATAAACTGACCACCTGCACAAAACAACCACCTGTACAAAGACGACCACTTTGCATCGACTCCCTAATTTCTCTTCCCCCCCCCCCCCCTTTTTTGTTTTTTTTTACTATTGCCCAAAGCAACAACTTTTCTTCTTGACTATGGGTGGTCATCTGGGGCAGGTTTTGCAGTACATGTATTCCGTATGACAATGTGCTTTTTTATGTGTTATGTTTATTTAATTTTATGTTGATGTTTAGGTAGATGCTATTATTTATTTGCCTGCTGTGTTATTTTACATACGTATCTTTGTTTACGTTCGATTCATGGATGTTGTTTTTACCTTTGATGTCTGTTGCGATATTGCCCACCCAAGATCTATGCATTTTACTTCTACTTAAGGGTAATGTTTGATCTTTTGAAGGATTATGTTTTTCTTTGCAACATTGATGATCAGCCTTAAAACACATCATGTAAAGATCGTCTAAGGTGCTTTAATATTAAATATTTTTTTCATATCAGTATCAGTATATTATTATGATACATTGTGTACTATAACCTTACGTCGTGTCTGACACAATGAATAGCATTTTTGTGTTGCGCGTAGGCCCCCTACTGGTATATGTTATTATATAACATATTATATTGCATCCATTTTCTGAAAAGGAAAAAGTTTAGTTAACACTACATTCACAGCAACCTCTGGACGTTCGCTGTTTTCTTTTTAAAATTATTTTGGTAGGTTGTACGACAGATATGATGCATGTACATGCATACGCTTTTTAAAAAATTCACTTTTACCTGTTAAAAAGTTAAGCACTGTGTAGCCTATTGAGGCGACTGCCCTTTTTTTTTTACATTCATTGACCAGAAACAAAGTCATTCTTCGATTTGATATAGAAATGTCTGATGCCCAACTTGTACATAGTAACAATTAGAAGTACAACTGAAATATTCATACAAAAACATAGTCCAATACTTTGGGACACTTTGAGCCTGTTTTCTCCGACCAACGCTTCACCTGTAAATGTGAATATTTGATTTGCATTGTTACTTACTTTTCTTAACACGTGTGGTAAATGCATTTGTATAAGTAGTAGTAGTAGTAAGGAATGGGTTATTTATAGAGGCGCCAGTCTCAGCTGTTTTAGCCTCTTATTGATTTGGTTCTCACTTAAGCACTCAATCAGGCTTAGATTTCCCTGAGGGTTGCCATTTTTTTGCTGTCATGAAAATCCACATCAGGCAATTTTTTGGTAAAAACAACAACCAACAAAACAAAAAAAAGCCCCATAAAATATTAAAAAAAAAAAATAATCATTAATATTTATAATCATTGATATTTGTATTACAGTCGACTCCACTTGTAGCGAAGTCTCGCTTATAAAGATCTTCGGACGTAGCGATCTTTTTCCGTGGAACCGGCACCGATATAACACAAACTCAATAAAATTCGAACGGTTGTACTGAATTCACTACATCCGTCATGACGGTTGTAGAGATGCGTATTCTTATCCCCGGCCTATATAGTTTATAGTAAAAATATAACGGTTTTAACGATGTTCCCCCGTGGCTGCATCGATGAACCCGATGATGTTTTGCAACGTTACACACATAGCGCCGAGCGAAGTGAACACGGCTGGCCCTGCCTCTCTCTCTTTGTCTCGCGTCGCTTGCCCGAGTCACAGTGCACTGGGCGTGTGTCGTGTGTCAGTGACCAGTGGCGTGTTTGTAAAGCCTTTGTGTGCAAGGTGTGTACGATATATGGCTCTGACAAGAACGATACAGCTCTGACAAGTGTAAAGCGTGTCAGGCTTTACTTGAAAAGAAAAATTGATCTGATAGAGGCCATTGAGAATGGACAAAATCAAAAGAATGCTCCACCTGACTTCGGAATATGAGCAAATACTGTATCGGGCATAATGGAATTAAAAGTAATAAAAGAGTGCTACAAGTAGGAGTTCTACAGTGGAGACGTAGGCACACAGCAAAAAAGAGCCCGAGTACCGGTACTGGTGTTATTTCCCTTGAACTTCCCATCCAACGGCTGTTGCGAACTTCGGATGTAGCGATCCTTTTTCTGGTCCCCCAACCACATCGCTACAAGTGTAGTCGACTGTAGTATAGGCCTATATAGACATTGATTTAGACAAACAACTGCAGAAATGTATTGACCCGTAATACCTAATGATCCACTTGTCTTCTATCTCATGCTGATATTCCATTACCCAATATTGCTGAATTGATGAGACAGATAATTTGACGTTGAATTCTCCAGCTCCTCCTCTAATATTAGCTTTTATTTAACGTTTTTGTGTGACATCATTTGTCTTGCCATTTTTTCTTCCTCCCCCCCCCCCCCACCTCCTCTTCTTTTTTCAATCCATGCACCGTTACAGTTGAATAGTAGGCCATTCTGACTTCCGTTGTTTCCCATAATTCTGTTCGGTTTTCAATCCTTAACCACAAGTAATATTCAGCCTACAAATCGCTGGTTGTTTCGCAAAGGGGCGAATATCATAAGAAACATAATGGACTATTGGCCCCTATGTAATATCACCAGCGAAATCATGGAGGTAGAAACTTTAGGCTTTGGGCATGGACAGAATTGCAGACCAAATTCTTACATGGCCGTTTTCGGTTACTTTTTTCTTCCAGCAGAAGCTTTAAACTGTACGGGAAATCCTGATGTTTGAACTCCATGACCCTAAATTGCTCTTGCTCACCCTATACATTGCCCATATTATGTAAATCGTATACCGTATTGTATAAGAACGGATACCCGGTATGATGCATCATAATAAACATTAAGTCATGTAGTATACATTATTAATGCCAACATTTCTCAAATGTATGAATTATTCATCTGTTCGCCGTATATGGTTGTGATCATAATAATATAATGTATTCTTGTGGTAGGTGCTGTTAGTGTTAGGGATTGTTCTTTGATGACGTCAGCTTTTTTTCAGCTGATTTTTACACCCCCTCCCCTTGTCAGCCTATAGGCACCTTTCTTTTGGCTACCCCAGCCCCTTCCCCCCAACTGGCTGAGTCAGCTTTGGAGATCAATATTTTTAAGCACATTGCACATTTCATTCGTCAAGAACATCGTCCAACAGATTGTTATGCAAATGAATAATGCTAAAACGAAAAATTGGAGTTTTATTGAATGAGATCTACCTTTGTAAAAACAAAATTACTGTACACTCCATAAAATTAGAATGCAGAGATAGTTAAAAAAATGTTGCGGTGGGAGCAATTTCCTCATTCAGCACTTCCTCATTCGACTCCCTCTCATCTATAATTTCGCAGTTTAATAGTTTTTTTAAAATCATTATTAGTACATGTATTAGTATTAGAAAAGATGCACAGTTCATTATTTTTTTCAAAGCTGAAATCAGCTTTTCCCAACCCTCTTGAGCTGACGTCATTAAAGAACAGTCCCTTACTGTTATTCAACAATTCCGTCGTGCATTACAAGCAATGTTTGCTCCACATTGATTCCATGTTCCAGAAAATGCACGATGCAACATGTGTAGGCTAACTGTGTAATCTTATGAATACTATCAACATCTTATTCAGCCCTTTTCGCTGCTCGACAAATTATGAGACCCTTGAAAAAAAATAATTTTTCTATCGTGCTAATGTACTGCTCAACAAGCTAAAAGTCACTCTGTTAATTGGACTCTATGGGCATTGGTTTTTAAAATATCTTTTATTATAGCCTATATCAATGATTAAAATGTCATTTACTCGAAAAGGAATCTAGGCATATTAATTGTTACCATTCTCTTGTGTTTACATTTCGGTTGTTTGTTTCATTGTTCGATTTTTAAAAAAAGACCAGAATGCAAACATTCCCGCTATCACCCCCACGTGTGCCGTCACTACTTTGCAAAACGACAAAATCCGCTTCGACTGTGTGTTGGTTGTGTGTATGCTCAAATCCTCGCCAAATTATGATGTGTGTTCTTTCTCAATAACTGTTTCCGAATTCTATTTGTGAATGTTAAGATTTATATAATTTTAGTTTTATATGCTCTATCTAAATAATACTGTTTCTTTAAATCTAATTGTATAGCCTAATAATATGCTCAAAGGCTCTTTAACATTTTATGTATTGTATTTTTATTAATTTAAAATGTTATCTCAATGACTGTTTTGGGATTCGTCTTGCTTATGCTCAAAAGCTTGATTTTTTTTTCTTGTTCTGGTGTATCTGAGGGCCCGTTGCCCATAAACACTCTTATAGTGTTAAAGCTGCTGCCCAACTCCTTTTGATAATCACTCCTAACACTCCTACCACGCCTGATTACTAGTACCAGTACCGTAAAAAAATCTTCACACAAGTACATAAAACTGCAGAGAGGAGCCGAGCAGAGACCATGGATTCAGACTGCAGGCAGAATGGTGTAGGTCTAGACATAAAGTTTAACGAGTTTCTTCTTTTTCTTCTTTTTTAATATATTTGTGTATATTATTATTATCATTATTGTTTTATTTTACTTTTTAAAATTTTTTTACCAGTGAAGAGCGGAGCGGTGTAGGTGTAGCCTAGTCCTATTTTTGACTGCGTATGCTTAACATGCCTTTCCGCTTAGTAGCCTGTGCCCTTCCAACTTGAATATACATTTACAAATGTATTTCAGTCACACAACCCACACTGCTTTATCCAATTTTACTTCATCAAAATTTGTTAATTTTTTAACACAATTATTATACCCTGTGCCAAGAATCCATCACTTAAAAAGTTATTTTAGTTTGTCACGACCATTTAATTTGCGCAAACACAAAAGACGAACTTAAAAAAAAATTAATTAATGTCGTAATTCAGAAGCAAAGCTATTTGTTTACATACATGTAATGAATCTGGCGCGAGGACAAAATTGATTATATATGGTTAGCCATCATTGTGTGGAAGAGCGACTTCGAACGTGAAGTCTTTTTTGCTTAATTACTGTATCACAGTCACAATTGTGAATGGAACTGTCCGGCCTGAGTCTTCAACCTCGGTTTCACCACTATCAGAGTTCAATTTCGAATCCATACATACATGTACACACACACACACACACACACGCACACACACTCTTCTTTTTTTTCTCCTTCCCTTGCCCGTTCCTATAAAATGACACCATCTCTCTTTTTATGTGAAATTTTTCGAGCGCTCCGCATGGAGACGGTGAAACAATAAAAGTACGACATGTAAATCAAGGAACAGTAGGCCTAATGTAAAAAAAAAATTAAATTGATAAAACAAACTTCATGGTGATAAAGTGCATGGAACTTCTCACCTGCACAATGTTAATACTCATCAGATGATATTCACCCTTCCTATAATTTTGCAGAGACCCCTTAATGTGTCGTATTTGATCTTTCTGATGGTGACGCAAAGATCTGAAATGCCGTGACTCTGGGCTCTGGACACATGCGCTATGTGAAGGCCTACCTAATAATAATCTCATGTCACTCATATTTTATTTGGCCGCATTATCCAAGCGCGGGTCTCTAGGCAAGTCTTGAAGCGCGGGGCTCCCACACTCTACTCTTCTATGATTGTTCCCTATCACAGCACAACGTAAATGATAGCGAAAGGCTTCTGCAGCACAATCCTGTGGTAAGCCTACCGTACAGACAATGGGTAAAATATTCTCAACGGACCACCATTCCTTTTCCCCCATTATAATACATGTATATTCATTTGTAAAAGTAACTTGACGCTTGTTTTGTGCCCGTACCTTTGCGTTCCGCAGATTTTTTGCGGTGCAGCTTCCACGGAAGGCAGAGATATGGCGTCAAATCTAAGTTTCAAGTTACTTTTGCACATGAGTATATATTTATATATATAATAATAATAATAATATATGTCTGATATATTTATTAACATGTGTTACTCGCAATTCTATAATAGAATAAAGTCATTTATATGATGTCGTTTGTCCTGTTAATTTATGTTAAAGATTATATGATTTACTTAGCGCATTCTTCTCTTTGTTCTCCTCCTCCGACTCAGCATCATCATTATCATCATGGTTTGGTTTGGTTTTGGTTTAACGCCCCATGCAACACTGTTAGAACATTTACGAAGCGGGACTTTCGAATTTTATGTCCATCTTCAACAAGACGGGGGTTGGAGCCATAAAAACTCCAAAAAAATCCCGGTGAACCTCTCCGGAATCGAACCCGGGACCTCCTCATCTGTAGGCGAGCACTCTACCACTCATCATCATTATCATCCTTCTCTTTGTCTTCCTCCTCATGCTCATCTTCCTCTTTGTTTGTCTTCCTCGTCCTACTCATAATCATCATCATTATCGCCACCATCATCATCATCCTTTTCTTTGCCTTGCTCCTCGTATTCATCATTATCCTCTTCCTTCTTCTTGTCTTTCCCCCCTACTCATCATCATCATCATCCTTTTCTTTGCCTTGCTCCTCGTATTCATCATTATCCTCTTCCTTCTCCTTGTCTTTCCCCCCTACTCATCATCATCATCATCATCCTTCTCTTTGTCTTCTTTCTACTACCCACCACAATCATCATTGTAAACATGAAGTAAAAATTAAGAGCCACGACGAATTTTACAAGGGAAAATTCAATACAGTATAAAACTTTTATACATGTATTGAGGATTTTAGAAAGAAAGGTAGTAAATATAAAACCATCATCATCCTACATTTGCAAGTGTTTGGCAGAGGCTCAGGTCTGCGGTGTAATGGTAAGGCTCTTCACCTATCATGGGGAGGACCCGAGTTCGATCCCACATATGGACGATCTGTGTTTTATTGCTTGGATTCATCCTTCTCAGACCGGATTGGTCCTGACAGGCAGGGCTGAAATAGCCAGTTTCTTAAATGACCTTACGGTATTGCAAATGACGTAAAACTGGTAGCCAAACCAAACATATTAGACTTCAGTCATCCATTCTGAATAGAAGAGAGCAGACCGGCCCTGTGATGTAAGTAATGGTTGGGCTCTTCGCCTATCAATACTATCATGCGGAAGATCTGAATTCGATCCCATGAATTTCCCTACCAGCCCAGGTTGTACATTGTATCTCCACTTTCTTCGGCGCTGTGGTATAATGGTTAGGCTCTTCACCTGTTATGTGGAAGACCCGAGATTGATCCTGAGCGTAGATGATCTGTTTTTTTATTCTGCTGGGATATTTTCCCTCTCAGCCCAGGTTGACCCTGACAGGCAGGGTTGAAGCAGCCGTCTCTTAAATGACCTTACAGTGTTGCAGGGGACGTAAAACTGGTAACCAAACCAAACCAAACCACTCTCTCTATAACGCCAGCTTTCAAATGATCCCATAGTTGGCAGTTCAACAAGGTTTTACACTGTATAATTAATAGATGTCCCCCTCCTATGAGGTGTCTATTGAATGGGTTAGTCAGAAAAAACAACAACACCCCATTGATATCTTTTAATAATTTTCATTTTTTATTGTTTTTGTTCCTCTGTACATTCTCTGTAATCTCTCTCTTTCTGCCTCTCATCTTTATCTCATACTCTCTCTCTCTGTCTTTTATCTATTTCTGTTTCCCACTCTCTGCTTCTCTTTACCTTACTAACATTCTCTCTCTTTTCGACTCAGTTTCTCTTCCTCTCTTTCTCTATCTCACTTTCTCTCTCTGTCTTTCTATCACTCCCTCTCTCTCTGCACACTCTCTAATTTGTCTATCTACCATATTATCAAAGTGCGGGAGACCAGAGCGCGGACTATCTGGGATTTTTCTGCTGGGATTTTTTCTCTCTCAGCCCTGGTTGGCCCTGACAGGCAGGGTCAAAGTAGCCCGTCTCTTAAATGACCTTAAGAGCGTCAGTGGGAGTGGCATTAAAGGACCTTACTGATAGTAAGGATATGTATGTTTGGAGTTCACATCAGCACGTGTGGGAAAGTTGCAAGGCGCACTCGCATCGAACATATCTTGAACACGTGTCTATTGTTTTGCTTCTCAGTGGAATTATTATAAAGGCCATAGAAGGACGGGTACTTTTTGTCTAATATATTTTTCTAACTTCAGGAAAGGAATAAAGCAAAAATCGAAGGCCATCATGAGATCCTTTCTATCTTTTTGCAGGCAGCTTCCAACTTTCAACTCTGTAGCTGTTGTAGTTTAATGGGAATAGTGACACTGACACATGTATTTCCAAGTTGCCAAATATATCATAGATGATCAGTTCAATTTTTAGCACAGGTCCACCATCAAAAGCCAAACACATTCCTTCATTTTGGTGCTAAAATTTTAATTAAATTATAAAAGTACTGTTACTTCAGTTCAACTCAAATGAAGTTTACTGCATTATGTATGTAAAAGCTCTCTGACCTCTGACTTAAGTTATCTCTGCCAGTTGCTTATCACCGCTATCTGTCTCAGACAAATCCGCTCGACACAAGTTGTTGGCATCAAGCTTTTTCTGAAACACAGCAATAAAAAACCCTATTGTGTCTACATTATAGCGGTCTTTGACATCAGGATGGGTGAGGAGGAGACTGGGGTCGAACCTCCGCACTTTGGATAAGAGCTCAGTTTTCAGCTGTGACCCTGACCAGCCTGGGCCACCCAACTGGTAAGGCTGTGAAAAAAATCCAAAATGATGGGAATCACATAAAAAAAAACGTGATCAAATGAATTTCTGCACTTAATTCCCAAAAGTAAGAATTTCTAAAAAATGATGAAACTAATACCAATAAATGAATGAAAATAAGGAGACAAAGAAAGCAATTTATTACTGGTGAGAAATTTCAAATGGCCATAATCATCATAAAAATGAACTGATAACATTTATCTTGGTACAAAATTTCTCTTCCTGAAGACAGCTACACTACAAGAGTTTCTACCAAGTCGCCAAGAGAAGAGAGATGGAGGTATTAATTGAAACTGGAAATTGGAAATATGTAAAGTTCACATCGTGCCACTGGTAGACTGCCCATAATTTTCTTTTTCAACCCCACAATACTTAAAAGTACAGATAGCTGAAAGAATTGTCATTCTCCAACTCAACAAGTGAATTTTCTATATATTGACTAATTTGACTGGCACTTTAGTGTAATGGTTAGGTTCTTCCCCTGTCATCTATTTCCTGGCAATGATCTGGCCTTATAGTGTCAATAGTGACGTAAAATCTCAGCTACACAAAGTCCCCCTTTTTTTTACACAATCTCCAAAATTTTGAAAAGAGGTAAATGTGGGACATTTTACTTATCAGCCAGTGAGAGTGAGTTCAAATCACATTTTTGCCACCAATCAGTTTGAAATACAGTGGATGCTGCTTAAACCGAAATCAGCGGGACCGACCGAATTCTTTCGGTTTGGACGACTTTTCGGTTTAGA
>JAUKPP010245571.1:0-13238 GCA_032273245.1 Phyllaplysia taylori | reverse complement strand
CCCCCACGGCCTATTGAGTAGTGCTCTTGTCATATTCTGCTATTTTAAAAAAATCTGAGTCTGTGATGAGAGGTTGTTGTGGATATCAGCGTGGCTATTGTCCAATATTGTACTTTTTAAATGCAATGATTTGATTAATTGTACGGGCGCTGAGGTGTAATGGTTAGGTTAGGCTCTTCGCCTGTTATGCGGAAGACCCCGAGCGCGTATGATCTGGCTTTTTTCTGCTGGGATTTCCCCTCTCAGCCCGGGTTGGCCCTGACAGGCAGGATGGAAGTAGCCCATCTCTTAAATGACCTTATAGTGTTGCAGGGGACGTAAAACTGGTAACCAAACCAAATCTTAAACTGTCCAAGTCCAAGTAAGCAAAAATGTGTTTTTGAAAAAAAAAGTTCAGAGAAATGTGACATTTCAGCCATGCCCACCATTTCTTTGAACCACAATAATTTTTACCATCAGTGGGGATGAATCATGATGATGGACTAGTTCTACAGTTAAGTGATTGTATAAAAATGTTTGGAGCAGAAATATTGGTCCAAAATCACACAAGTAATGAGTGGCCTTTGCCAAGGTAACAAAATTTCTGGCCCACAATTATCACAGCTCAGGCTTTACTTTTTCTCTAGATCTGTGCCCATCAATCTTTATTTAACTTCATGTTTGTGTGACTGATAGTTACTGGGTTCATTTACAGGTGACGATGAGCCAAGAGACTACTACCTATCGGATCTGTGCGGTCAACTCTCTGCTGTTGTGGCCGCTAAGCCTGGAGAGAGAGTCAATCCAATGCTAGGTATGGGGAAATTTGTGTTCTTTATCTTTGATATCCAAAACTATCAGATTTTTTATATAATTTTGAACATCTTTCCAATGACCAATGAAAACCACAATTATTCCATAGTTTCTCTATCAGTGGTCATAAGCTATCCATACTGCCTTGCGGCTTTTATCTTTGTATAACTACAACCTAGTGAAATGGAGTATGCTGTATATATGCAGATAGCAAACTGCAACGATATCTTTTCATGACCTTATTATTTTTTTTTAGGTGTCTTGACTATCAGAATTTACTAGTGGCAACCGGACATCAGGTCATCTTTTGCATGTCATTTTCCTCTTTTCTCGGTTTTAGCTGTTATTACAACTCATAAATAACTTGGTAGTGTTTGTGAGAGGCTTCAAACTAGTCAGTGATGTAAATTTTATCGTAAATTTAGGATTAGGCTATTTATTTTTATTTTTTCAAGTACAAAAATGCGTTCCAAATGACATTTTGTTTTGTCATACTGCATTTGATTTCCTTTATCCTGATATCAAAGCTTGACTTAGGATTTTTTTTTACCAGCTGTGCCCATTCCTTAAAAATAATGTATATCTGAATGCGTTGCTTTTCTTTTGGCATAGGTCTTTATTCTATTCTAAACTGCTGTCTCCCCAGATGAATGTGAAGACCCTGCAGCCATCCCTATCTACTGGATCAGCAAGTGGGTGGATTACTCTGACAAGTATGGCCTGGGATATCAACTGTGTGACAACAGCTTCGGAGTACTATTCAATGACTCCACCAGAGTGATACTCCTTACAAATGGAGAGTAAGTGGAACACCTACCTCATATAATGGTACTATAAAAACGAATTAGTTTCATCAGACTTGGAATTGTTAGAATTCAATGTACAAGGAGTGACTTTCAAAGGGATGTTACTTTTTTTGTGTGGTCATATCTTAATTTTAAATGTTCTGTTGTCTTCCCCAGAAATATACATTACATTGAGCGAGATGGCAAAGAGCATTACCACACCATTAGACAGTTCCCAGAGACATTGGGGAAAAAAGTGACCTTGTTGAAATACTTCAGGAACTACATGAATGAACATTTACTCAAGGTATGCTGTTTGTCAAAACATTTGTAGTGCACAGAGATTTGTCTGACGTGCAGTTTCTTCCATCATCAAGTGGTTCAAGACAGCTGTTCTCTTTCAAGGGGCGTGCTATTGCTAATTAATGGTTTAGAGTGAGATATGGTCTATTCATAAGTGCATACATTAACAGAGTTGCCAATTGTCACAACCGGTTCGGTTCTGGGGTGTAATGATTAGGCTCTTTGCCTATTATGCGGAAGACCCGAGGTTCGATCCAGGCTGCGGAAGATCTGCATTTTATCTGCTGTTTTTTTTCCCTCTCAGCCCAAATGACCTTACAGTGTTGCAGGGGACGTAAAACTGTTGACCACACCAAAACAAATTGTCATGAAATTAGCGTGATTCTCATGGAATTTGGTGACAATCTCCCATACGCTCAATCTTTTTAAAAAGTAGTTGTGCTAGTAAGATTGCAACATTGACTGCATTTTTCTTGACCCAGGATTGGGGTGATAAATGCTGGTCGACTCTGGAGAGGAATATTTTCGGAAGTAAACTTAAGTAAACAAGCTAGACTGCTTTGGCCATGTCCACTTTGTCCAGTGGATAGTTTCGGAACTCTCTCCCATTTGTTTTGAATTTGGAAACAACAGTGGAACAATTCGCATCTGAATAAAAAAGGGTCATCATCATCATCATTGCCTTTCTCACCCTGGACCAGGGTATAGGCCACAAACAAACACTCTCCACTTTTCCCCATCCTGGGCTGGCTTTTTAACATCATTCCATGACTTTCCACTTATTTGTACAAAAAGGGTGGAATCCTCTAAAAATTTTCATTTGAGGATTTACAACTCTGCGTTAAGGCTGCCATGCCTCTCTCTTCTTTGCACACCACTTGCCAGCCTGGCTACTGCAAATTAGATCACTGGCGCCTGTCATGTATTGTATAGGTTACGTTTTTTGCCTATCATGCGGAAGACCCGAGTTCGATCCCACATGGGGACACTTTTTGGTTTTTTTTTTTGGGATTCATCCCTCCAAACCTGTGTTGGCCCCAGCATGCAGGGTTGAAGTAGCCCATCTCTTAAATTACCTTACAATGTTCCATGGGACATAGAGCTAGGAACCAAATGAAACCATGTTAGATTGCAGTTGTTCAGTTATTCTTTGTGGTTTAAAAGAAATAAATAGTGATGATAGTTTTTGGTGTCGGTACTTTTTTTTTTTATTATTCACTTACGAATATGAAGCCCAGCAACCGAGTTTCTAGATTGACAGCAATGATTTTTTTAAACAACCAAGTCGCCACAAGCTACATGAACTATAAATTGCTGATTTGACTCGCAGACCATACTGAAACGTCTCGTTGATCATTATTTGACATGCTTGACCTCTATACGGGGTGGACCTTGTAACCTACTGTAGTTGATAAATATTCTCTCATAATTTGTGTTTCCCTTGTCCTTGTGCAGGCCGGTGCTAACATGACACCCCGTGACTCTGATGAGATGATCCGCTTGCCGTTCTTGAGGACATGGTTTAGGACAAGGAATGCCATTGTCTTGCACCTCAGCAATGGAACTCTTCAGGTAGGAGAATCATGCTTAGTTGTATGTATAAGTTTTTATTTAAAAATGAGGGTGGAGTTGTTGCTGTCGGTGATCCAGCTGCTCTGGGTTTTTGCATCATGACCTAGATGCTGAAATACTTGCTTGTTAGGGGTTCTTCCTCTGAATACCTCCTGTCGTCAATTCATTCTTGCGTTTATAACCTCTAGGCTTCTAAAAATACAAACCAAACTTTGGCTCGGCTAGGCGCATGACTTAGATTAACTTGGGCCTTAAAGTGGTCTATGTATTTGGTGGGCCAGCAGCCTAATGCCTGATTGTGATCTGGAAGTTCATCATAGAAACCGTTGCCATGCTCTGTACATTGGGTAATTGGAAGTATACGGTTGCAGTGATGTAGGAGCATCCCTGCTATCCCTTTTGTTTTCAGGCTGCATGTATCTTAAGGGTTGGCTTTTAGACATTCACTTTTTATTCTAATCAAAGAAACATAATGCAGCTGTATTGTCTTGGATTTTTTTTGTTTTGGTGACATTATTGCTGTCTTTTCACATTCATATATTTGCCTGTAGGCTTGCCTTTTTCTAGCTCCCTTAATAGTTGTTAGGGAAAAAATTATGTGTAATGGAAGGGAATGCATTTCAACGATTAGATAACTTTGTTTGTCCTCCATGCTTTACTCTGTATCTCTGACCTCCACAGATAAACTTTTTCCAAGACCACACCAAGATCATCTTGTGCCCCTTGATGGCGGCTGTGACATACATTGATGAAAAGCGAGAGTTCCGAACATATCGCCTCAACCTGATTGAGAAGTATGGCTGTTCCAGAGACCTGGCCAGTCGGCTGCGCTATGCCCGCACCATGGTTGAGAGACTGCTGAACTCCAAGACTGCCAGTTCTAACAACCGAGCCAAGTCAGCTGCCTCATGAGTCCGGTGTGCTTGTTCTTTTTTGTTTTGTTGGTGGGAACGACAGGCGGAAAGAGTGCTTAGTGTGGTTGCGACATCTCAGTCAGGTTTGAATGCTTTGGGTTATACAGTGATGTCTATTTTGACTCGTACGACATTTTTGTATCATAAGTCTAGTGGTTCTTATTTTAGTTAACTTCGGTATTGACCTGATTGTGAGGAAATTGATCATAAGTTATGTTCCTCATTGATTGTCAGCTGAAGTTTTGCTGTTGTGCATGGTTGGTAGGGTCTGCCTCTGCCATACTTTTGTTTTCTTTGGATTTATTTAGTGCAAGAAATTGGAATTAAGTGGCTGCATTCTAGTGCATTTTACTTTGCCCTGTTTTCCCTGCGGTCCACGTCCCAGTGCAGCTAGTTTAACAAAATGTTATACGTAGTGTTTTCGTCATGTCTCCTCATTTTGAAAGAAAGTAGAGGTGGAGTTTTTGGTTTTCATGATCATTATGCCTTGGGACCATTGGTGATTCATTTCTGCCGTATCTCTTTGTAACGTTTTGCTGAAAATTTTGAAGAAACTGAGCGGGAGAGGTGTGTATGGTTTTTGTTGTATCTTACAAGCTACCAGTGGATACCTGACCAAGTTGGGTTTTGAAACATCTCTAGCTTATCATTGGTTGGCTGAGGGAGAGATATAATGTGTTGTGACCCTGTGAAATCAGATGCTTGTCAAAAGAAAGAAGGGGAGCAAATATGGACGTTCCTGTGGGTGTCAGGCATTTTTTAGCATGAATTGATTTTGTTGCCCAATACTTTCTATTTAATAAACACAGATTTCATGGTGAATCATATAAGTGTAATTCGAAAACCAACCAAATATATCTTCTTGCAAATTTCCCTTTGTATAGGGAGGGACCAACTTTTTCAAAATTACAAACTGGCCACTACACAAACAAGAGTTGATATGACTGACTCAAAATGCCTAAAGCTTCGACATGAAAGATTTTGCCATCTGTTTGTTAGGTTTTAAGAGAAGGTAATGAGTCACAGCATAGGCCTATAGGTACTGAATAAATTGAATTATTTGAACTTCGAAGTCTCAGTCAAATTGTCAAAAGAAAATGACTTACTGCTTTTTAAAAAAATTCTTGAAATGATTTTTTAGATTTATTTGTCTCGCAGACTTTTTCGTTAAAACTAAGATTGGCTGGTTTCGGCTTTAACACTCATGTTTGCCTTCAAAGCTAAATTTGTCCATTTTTTGTTCAAAGTCAAGATTGGGTTTTTTCCCCTTTCTAGCATAATTAGAGCAAACCGTAATGATAATGTTGTGACACATCTCCTCATCTCTGGTTCAAATGATTTATCATTTTGTTCCCACTTCAATGAGCTCAATGTACTTCTTGTGTTTAATTCGGTGTAGATGAACCCACACAGCAGCATTCTTTCATTCCAGCCTTAGTGTAATAGAGAAAACGCTTTGTACATTTTTGTCTCAAGTAGTACAGGGTCTCCCAAAAGTCACCACTTGCATCTGTAGTGTGATGAAATGGTCCGGCCTTTTCAAGGAGTGGACGCTGTGGTGTAATAGTTAGGTTCCTCCTCTGTCACGCAGAAGACCTGAGATTGATCCCGCGTGCGGACAATCTGTGTTTTTTACTTCTGTAATTGCTTCCCTCTTGTCCTGTGTTGGCCATGACAGGGAGGGTCGAAGTAGCCCGTCTCTTAAATGACCTTAGTGTTGCAGGGGACATAAAACTTGTTTGACAAACAAATCATAATTTACAATCATGATTGTAGTGATCTAGCGAACTATGCATTTTCTATATACCTTGCATCTTATAAACTTATATTATATCTTGTCTCATTGATTGGTAAGTTCATATTTGATGTATGGAGCAGATGGCATCACAAGTAACAGAATGTTTGTAAATAAGCCAAAATATGTACATAAAGTATTTTAATAATAATATTATTGGGAGACATTGAAGAAGATTGTGAAGTATCGTATCTTGTAATCGAATGAATATCTCATATATGAGTGTAGAAGTGATGGAACTTAGATTGATGAAGACTAGCTTTGCATAGCTTAGCGTACCCTCCGCACTTGTGTTCAGTTTCTTTTCTCAGCTCTTTACTGGGGGGAAAAAAACAAGAAGAAGAAATAAATGTGCTTAATGATTTTCTCTCACGTCTTCTGTTGTATGAATTTTGAATCCATTTGTTCTTCCCTGCCGCTTTGAATTTATTTTGTTTGTTCATTCTTGTTCAGAAAAAAAGTGTGAGTAGAAACTGTAACTACTTTCTGTTAATTATTGTCTTTCGAAGTTTTGTAGAACTTTATTACATAGTTTTATGTTTCCAATTTGTCCATTTTGAATCTGACTGAAGTTTCTAGATGAGTTAGGAACACTCAAAGAGCAGCAGTTGCCTTTTATGACCTTTTTGCTGCGTGTGTGAATCAACTGATTTGTTTAGTGTTGTTTGTTTATTTTACAACACTTGTTCACTTTGATATAAGTAGTACAATACATTATATCAAGCACAGGTTTTTATTAGGGTTAGACAAAAACACATATTGTTTTGACAGCCTGTGCTCTTCTACTGTACTAGTTAGCACTTTGTTTTTGGACTGCACTGCCATATAACTGAGATATTGATGCAACAAGTGTGCCCACAGTGCTTAATTCATCTACCCAGTGTATTCATGCATACCTTATTTGCTTGTGACAAGCACTCATGTATAATATTGTTTATTCAAGGTGAAGTGCGCCTTGATGCACTTGTAAGGAATGCAAGAGAGTACAAAGATCTCTGCCAACAGATGTGATCATGAAGAATACCAAGTATAAGCCTATCACTTTAATATTAGTATCACAATTGCTGAAAGATAGGAATTGGGAAATTAGTGTTTATTTCTATCAGACCCTGCAAGGATTTTTCAAAAGCCTTTGTTGGTCCCTCTCTTTGTCTGTTTCTGCAGGACACCTAACATGCAGATAGGAACCCAGTTTTGGTGTGGCTTCAGAATCTGTATCAACATCAGGTTTTGATTGTGGCGTCAAATTATGGACACTTACCTTGCTGCCAAGCAGAACCCTTATGTTTTCTTCTGAATCAATGCTTATTTTTGTTAATTTTCCTCAAAGATTACTGTTGCAGTCTTGCGCAACTCACATTTTTTTTTTCTATTCTCAATTGCTTATCTTAATTTTTCCTCAAAGATTTACTCATTTTTGTCTTGGAACAAATACTATTTGCTTTGATGCTTGGTATGCTGTATTAATTAGATTAGAATGAAGATGATGGGGCAAAGAGAAACCCATAAAATATTTTTCTTTGTCATTTTCATTTGATTTTTATCCTATTCTCTTTTGAAATGTGCAGTAATTTTATCAGTACTTGTACTATCAGTCATGATAATGAAGAAAACAAGGTTCTTTCTCAACAACAGTCATACCACACATACTGTCACTCAGTTCCTATTATATGATCTGGATTCTCTCCTTGCTCTTTGTTCAGATGATGCTTTGTATAGTAGCGGAAGAAAGACAGAGCTAATGTTTTTTGTTTGCAAGCTTTCTGCAATTCAGTGGCTTAGACTGTTATTTGATGCTTGGAATAAAAATGATTGTTCTCCTAGAACACTTTCCTTTATCTTTCATTCTGTCATCTCAAGATTTTTGTGCTATTTCTGTTTCTTTGATTTTGAGCCACTGGAAGCAGCTGCAAGCAATTTCTTAAGATCAGATGCATTCACTCTTTTTTTTTCAGTGAGGAAAGTTTTTTGTCTCTATGGTTATGGCTATAGCATACACACAGATATAGAAATGAAGAATAAACATGCTGAGGAGATTATTTTTAAAAAAACTAGTGAAGTTATGCTAATTTGATCATTCTTTCCAGCAAACTTTTGCTGGCCATGGGATTGTCTTGTGTTTGTATCTGTCTCAGTACTACATGTATTGGGCCCTGTATTCACCTTCCTCTCTTTTGTAATAGCAGGCAAGCAGTTTTTTAGTTAAGGGCTTGCTGTCTATTGAAATGACTTGTGAGGGAGATAGATCATTCTGTTAGGAAATTTTTCCCTCCTATTTTTGTCGAAAAGGGATTGTTTTCTTCATGAATGTTGGCTCAGCATTTCTGTGCTGCTTTTTTCCATAATTGTTTGTTTCGCGCTTACTCCCTGCAGTTCATTCATTGACTGTTTGATTTCAATGTCAACAGAGTTCTTTCAGGGTGATGTGTACTACTGTTTGACCACTGATACTGTATGTGTTGTTCATTAGGATGTGTGAATGTGAGTTTGGATTTAATCAGTGTTGCGTGGGACAGAACTTTTGCTAAATGAATGATTGCTTGATTTTCAGATTGCAGGGTTGATTGTCTTGTGATGTTGATAATTCTTGATGATTGTGGCAGATCGGGGTGGGGACAGGCCAATGTGCCTCTGTGAATACGAAATAAAAACTTAAGTTTTTGAAGAAACATAATCTGTTCTCTTTTTCTTTTGTACTACATTGTACATACATGTGTAAGTGTACATAATATATATTTATTAGTATTACAGTAGAAACGGCATATCTCGACGTCTGTTAACTCGACATTCAGCTTAAGTTTCCCAACTTTTGTTGACTTTCCCTTCAGTCGACTTGATTTCAAAAGTCCCAGCAATGTTGACGTGGTACAGGGTATGTGGATTCTACCGTATTTCATTATGTATGGCCCCTCAGCGTCTGTGATGTAATGGGCCCCACTTGGACGAACATTTTCTTCTTTCTCTTGGGATGTTGTTTCCCTCTCTCTCTCTCACTTCTCATTGGTCTCAGCCAGGGTTGGTCCTAATCATATTCAGGGTCAAAGTAGCCAGCCTTTAAAATGACCTTGCAGTGCTACAAGGGACTTAACATAATTTTTAAAAATCAAAACAAGCTAAATTATTTCTTGAGTAGTGGCATGGACACGTCCAGCGCAACTCGGGTACAACAAGCGCGAGTATGAAAGCTCAGCTGTAACGAGAAAAAAAAAGAAAACCCCTGCCCTTCTTCGTTTTTGTGAAAGTACCTTGGGGCAGGCAGGACCAAAACAGCTCGCCTCTGATTTCTAAATCACCCATGGTTTGGCAAAAGAAATACGGTATTTTCCACTACATGTATTTATTCTTTCTTTGCCTTGTAAAGCGGAAAAAATTACAAAATAAATATCCTTGAAAGTTAGTTGAGCTAGATGACTAAGCATTGGCTTGGATTTAGTATCAGTATCTTGTCCTTTTTAAGTTGTAATAATTACAATGTACGGTATATTGTAAGTTTCAAGGTCAATTAACACAGACAACTTCGACCCTGCCTACCAGGGCCAATCCTGACTGAGAGGAGACGAGTCCCAGCAGAAAAATGCAGATGCTCGTCCCCACATTGAAGTTCCAACTCTGTGGTGCTCTGTGTGATAGGCGAGGAGCCCAAATACAATGTACATGTAGTACATGTATTACATTTAACGGGGACACCATAGACTCCAGCGAATTTATACTGATGATGAGAATGATAGTCATTAGTATTCCGTCTCTTAAATGACCTTACAGTAACACTACAGTGTTGTAAGTGAGGTAAAACTAGAAACCAACCAAACGAATAAATCTTTTGGTGCACATTTTTCTACGTTAGTATACATGTTTACGATTAATGCACACCTTGTGTCAACCTCAGAAATGATCATTTAAGAAACGGGCGACTTGGGTTTAAGTTTAAGTTTAAAACCTGGTAGACACTTTCTTTGACCTTGGGTGGATTGAGGACTTATTATGCCATGGCTGTCTTTCTGTCCTGTCGGAGAGCGACATGAAGTTAATATCGTTGTGTAATGGTTAGGTTCTTTGCATATCAAGCAGAGGGCAGGAGTTTGATCCCCACGTTGGACGAGCATCTCAGTCTCCCTCTAACTTCTAACCTACCATAAGCTCGGATTGGTCCTAACTCATGACAGGCAGTGTCAAAGAAGCTCGCCTCTTCAATGACCTTTCGGTGTCACAGGGGGTGTAAAACAAAACACATAAAAATGCAGATAAAGACAAAGCACAATATTATGTGTCGTAAGTGTCCAAACTTTATTCATTGGAAGCAAGTAAAATGAATGTTTATGAAGCAAACCAAGAATGCAAATTTACCTGGACATGAAAAGTTTTATATTGTACATTGTGTATATGCCTTTCAGATCTTGAATTTAATTTTCAACCAAAAAAAACAAAAAACAAAAAACCCACAAAAAAACCCCGCTGGGAACACATTTAAAATAAATTTAAAAAAACAAGTCAAAGATGAAAGGAATAATCAACAAAGATCACTTTAAATCAGTCTGTAACTGTGATTCCTAATCATGTAATTATTTAAATTAATTATTACATAAATGTGCGTTAAGATGTTGAGAATGGTTTACAAACATAATTCTGAAACAGGAATGTGGAGGAAAAATCGTGCATAGTTATGAAAAATTCAAAGGCACTTGGAAGCAGACAATAATAATAATAATATATTGGTAGAAAAAACTCGTTATGACCGGCTCAGCTAGTAGAGGAAATCTTTCGGTCGGCACAAGTAGACGGTGATCTGGAAGATAGGAAAAAGATAATTCTGTTCTGTGTGAAAATGATCAATACAAATTAAATAATGTACCGTAAGCCGGGGTGACTAAGAAGACCACACAAAATAACTGCTTCGGATTTATTCTTCGAGGGAACTGTTTCAAATTAATTATCATTATTTCTTTATTCACTATCAAATAATAATAATGACTGCATTTATCACTTATATAGCGCATATCCCCCGCTTGAAAGCAGGCCTATGAGCTTTACAATCAATTATTTCCCCTGCAGACCGAGTCATTCAGAAACGTTCTCAACTTCTTGGGAAGCATGCAGTGCAAGCTGCCATTTTACAAGCGCTAAAGCACTAACATACGAATCAGACCGTTCGCTGTCTATAACCGGATACCCGTACACCCGGGTGAAGTGTGGAAACTTCGTGTAAAATGTCTCTCCCAAGGATACAAAGTCGAATCCGCAACCTCCCGATTACGAGTTCGGCAACCTAACCACTAGACTACCGAGCCGCTACATGAATGTATGGAATTTACTTACATGTACTTAATAATAATAACAATAGTCATGGCGGACAGCTAAAAGTGGTGAATACTGACTTTCTAAGAAGTGGTCTTTGTCAATGTCACCCCGGATGGTGTTTGTCGTTGCTATTCCTGATTGTATATTTTGAAAAAAAAATCGTTTTCTTTTTCTTTGTACGGAAATCACCTTACAGTACCGGTAGCGATAATGCCGCAAAATCTGAACGAAACAAAAACCAACTGATCAAACAATCAATTAACATCTAGGCCTACTACGACTTACAGTACACTCATAATTACCGGCGTCAATGATGTAATGGTTAGGCTCTTCGCCTATCGCACGGAAGAATCGAGTTCAATCTCACCTCCGGACAAGCATCTGCTTTTTTAATGCTGGGATTCATCCAGCCCCGTTTGGCCCTGGTGGGCACAGTTGATGGAGTCCGTCTCTCAGTTAGCCTTATAAAGTTATAGTTATAGCGTTGCAAGGGACGTAAAACTGTTGACCAAAACACTCATACTATACTTACATCATCCATGTAGCCAGTGAAGTGATTGAACTCGGTTCCTCTGCCTATCTGAAGGGCACACTTGCTCGGGAAAATTGACCCTGTAGACAGAAAATAAAACCAACAGATACAATTATATCGATACCGTTTCAAGTTTTAGTATGGATGGACAGACATGAAGATAGTCTTAGACAGATAGGTTAAATAGATAGCGAGACACATGTAGATATATGATATATAGATAAATTAGAAATATAAGGGCAATGTCTCACTCCATAAAAAGTAAGGCCTGGCCTTATGTTCCATAATTCTTGTAATTCTAATAGAAAATTAGTATTTCACTTATTTCTTAAAAGTTTTCTAATTTTATTTCTTTTTTTGTTTTGTTTTGTTTTAGTCATTGTTATTGTCGTAGGTCTATTTTTCTTATACATGTAGGTTATGATGATAATCTGAGAAGGACGACTCTGCAAACATTTTAATTTTAAAAATTGCGCTCTGCACTTTGCACTTTGCTTGCAAAGGGACACAAACCTGTAAAGAGAGTCTTGTGGGAAATTCCGTTTACCGCCCCTTGCAAGGTTTGCTTGTCAGCAATGAGAACCGCATTCTTCCAGTCGGTGCCCTGAGAGTAAAGGAAGGAAGAGGAAACACAATCTAAACACTGGAGACGCATGTCTGTAACTTGATAGTTATGTAAAAATAATAATTACAAATCAAGCGTAAAGTGGTTGTGATGTGTGATAATTATTTCTACTACTACTTGTATAGGCTACACGTAGGCCTATTCACCATCACACCGAATCCACATTTGCAGCATCTTCTTTGGATAGCACTCACATGATCTATCTTATACACGTACATTGCCAGCCTGTTTGTTGGACTCTGTCTTTCCCGCTACGGTTCACTTTTGAGAATTGTGTGAACTAATGGGGTAGGCTATCAATAAAATGAAGGGCTGGGTCTAATTCAAGGGAAGCAACAAAAACATTTTTCTAAAAGTTGAAATAATGCAGTTATTTCCCTTGCACTACGAGAGCCTATTATAATACCGCGGCTGACGACACTCACTCACACTGACTGACAGACGAGTCATTTATTTATAGAGGCACCAGCTTCTTTGACTGTTTTAGCCGAGATGGAGTAACAGAGATAAGTTATAGCGAGCAATTTCCGGTTCTGCTGGCGTCTTTAGTTACGCAGAGCGAGCGCGTTCAAGCGCCCGATGCTTATTTTAATGTTTATGAAGTTAGGCAGTTCGCGTCGTACGA
>JAUKPP010245560.1:0-13238 GCA_032273245.1 Phyllaplysia taylori | reverse complement strand
TTGTAAAGCGCATAGAGCCTGCTTTCAAGCGGGGATATGCGCTATATAAATGCAATCTATTATTATTATTATTATAATCAGCGCATGATACTAACATTGATAAATAAATACAGCCAAACCTGTCTAAGACTACCACCCAATGTCAAGAAAAAAGTGGTCATTTTAGACAGGTGGTCCTCTTAGAGAAGGATAATGTATAGAAGAAATGTAATTTGGTTGTCGATGGTAAGTGGTTGTTTGTACAGGTGGTCGTCTTGAACGGGTGGTCTCTTCAGCAGGTTCAACAGTATCACTTTATTTGTCCCCGTGGGTAAATTTTTGGTGTACAATGGCGTTAACATTAATACATGTGCTCTAATAATATAAGAATAAATATATAGAACAATGATATATATTGCAACATTTACATTCATCACAATTTGATTGACCGACGCTGTGGTATAATGGTTAGGCTCTTCGCCTTGCATGCGGGAAGGCCCTAGATCAATCCCCGATTGCTGATGATCTGTTTTTTTTCTACTGGGATTTTTTCCCTGACAGGCAGGGTCGAAGTAGCCCGTCTCTTAAATGACCTTACAGTGTTGCAGGGGACGTAAAACTGGTAACCAAACCAAGCCAAACATTATTTACTTTCTAGCACTGATATGACCTTACAGTGTCAATAGTGCTATAAAACCATAACAAACATTTTCAATTTATTGGCACTGATATGACCTTTCAGTGTTGATAAAACTGTAAAACCTTTAACATTATCCACTTTCTGACATTTTTTTTCACCTTACGGTGTCGATTGTATTGTCTCCGCTTTCTGGCATTGACATGCTTTTACGATGTCGAGAGTGCTGTAAAACCTTAAACATTATTAATTCTTTTTTATGGCACTAATAAGACCTTACAATGTGGATAGTGCTGTGAAACCTTAACAAACATCCATTTTATGGCACTGATGACCTTACAGTGTTGGTAGTGCTGTGAAACCTTAACAAACATCCATTTTATGGCACTGTTATGACCTTACAGTCTTGGTAGTGCAGTAAAACCATAATCAGTAAAACAAGTCGCCCGTCTACTTTCCAGGTCTCGGCAAAGATCCCGATCACTTTCCCAACTCTGGAGTCGCACCTGCTGGTCACAACAGTTTCTGGACAGATTGTCCATGTGAGCTTCGAGTTCCGCACACACGACACAGACGGTCTGCTCGTGTACCATCAAGCCCAAAATGGCCATGTCATAGTAAGTTTCTCACAGTCTCCTCATACAATCTTATCAATCAGCACCTATTGTGTAATGGTTCGGTTCTTCACCTATCATGCAGAGGTATCGAGTTCGATCCTACGTCTGGACAATCCCCTTTTTTTTTGCTGGAGTTCATCCATCTCAGCCTGGGTTGGCTGACAGTTAGGGTCGAAGTAGCTCATCTCTTAAATGACCTTACGGTGTTGCATGGGACGCAAAACTAGTAACCAATATGAAAAAAAGCATAGACTGAAATCTACTGATTTACTGAAGTCGGTAATGTTTTCCAGCTTAGTATGCCCCAAGAGTTGGCAGATGGGCTTCTGTGATGTCATGGTTACGCTCTTTGCCCATCATACAGAGGACAGGGGTTTGATCCCCATGTTAGGCGAGCATCTCCTTCTCTCTACTAGGATTGCTATGTCCCTCTCAAACCAGGGTTGGCCCACCTGTGCTGTGGATTATGTTGACAGAGAAAGCATTCCATAATGGAGTTATCGGAACAAAGCCCTTTTTAGGCCATGGCGTCAAAACAGCGCACTGGCACACCAAAGAGAAGGACTGCTAGGATCCATCGCAAGGCAATTAAAAGACGATTAAAACTGTTTATCCAAAAGGACTAATCTCTAACAAGCTCTGGCTTCATGTTTTATGAAAACAAAATTTGAGTTTTATTCTGTGAAGTTAAAAAGAGATGGATGTTTCTGGGAGTCTCAAAATGAAGTCGCCTTTTTCAATTAATCGGGGCACAAAGCAAGTCACATGTTCACTTCTTGCTATCTTTTTGTTTTAGCCATTCATAGTACCCATCTCTACTAAATTTTGATACCAAAGTCTGATTGAGTTTTGGATTGTGCTTCTCTTTCTGTGCTCAGTTGAAATTTTCTCAGAACTCTGGGCGCGCGATCTCCTTTGTAAACGCGCATGGTGAATGGCAGATTAGCGCCGTTTCCTCGCGCAAAAAATTGGGGCCTGTTCACGCAAACTGGCGCTATTGCATAGTGTGTTCATGATGTCGGCTGGTTTTGGTACCAGAAAGAACTTAAATGAATGAGGATTAATCGGTAGAAAACAGATTGGTTCTATCTCGTACGGTCTTTAAGTTATTCCAGTTTAGAATCGATCAATATAAAAAGAACACCCTGTATGTCTTGTGCCGTGAAAAGTAAATAATTGTAGCCGTCTAAAAAACGAAACATTCAAAGCAACCTAATGCTTTGTACATTGCTTAGTGACTATTGGTGAGTAGACTAAATATGTGTAGGCTTAGTTACTGTTTTAAAATGTTTATGTATTACATGTTGTCTATTATATCACTGAATTTTAATTTAAAAACTGTCACCCCCCCCCCCTGCTGGATTTCCCCTAATTTGCTTCCTGAAAAGTTGGCAAGCCTGTATTCTTCTTCTGTTGTTGTGTTCACTGCTCCAGAATGTTCTGCTTAATAATGGTGCTAATTTCTTTCCTCCTGCCAGGTGAAAGTTGACGAAAACGGCTACATTTCATACAGCATCCAGCAGACAAACGGCCAAGTCATTGAAGACGTTGTGAGAAACAGTGAGTGTCTTGTGTTGACTAGTGCACAGAAATCAGGGATGCTGATTTTCCGTGAATGTGATGTGATATGTCAGACCTCCGCCAATACATTTCCATTCGCTTTAGTCTATGTGTGAGGGGTGCTAACAAAATGAGTTGCTTCTCGGATTTAATCATATGGAGATATATACATCAAGTGAACAGGCTTATCAAGCCCTACAAGGTGGTGAAAAAATTATTTTACTATTGTTAACCAGTTTTGAAATATAAAGTTTTGAATGAGGGGAGATAAAAATGTAAAGTTTTCAGAAAATCCAGGTCAAAATTTTTTCACATATTTTGAGCTAATGTCCTTAAAAACCAAAATTTTGTCTATATGGAATGACAAAAGACATTTAACTTGAAGAAAATGGTATTGGTAGAAAACTGACAAAGTTAACCCCAGTATCGGTTTTTGGCCAATTTCTCAATTCGCCGATTGCGAGAAGCAACTCATTTTGTCAGCGCCCCTCACATATTATCACTAACTGGATAAAGCACTGTAGGTGATGATTGAAATCAGTGATCTGATTTTCCATAAATTTACGGAATTGAAGACCGTTTTTCCTAAAGTCGGTATTAGCACTTTCATTCAAAAATGAGGTAGGGTAGCGCCACTCGAGGCATCTTTATCCTTAAGACTTTGTTTTCAAAGCTTGTAGTATTGCAAAACCCCACAGTTTCCTCTGACTTCAACTTATATATCATAGGTTGTCATGTGATTACATTGTATTGCACATCGAGCATTGTTTAGGGAGTTGAAATAAGTAATACAAATGTTATTTTTATGTGTGTGTATGTGTATATGTTACAGTCAAACCCAGAAACTAGTCATTCTCAGGAAATGCCTGAAAATTCAGTCATTCCCAAGTAATTCCTGTTTTGATCAGGCATTTCCAAAATGCCTAAAAATATTAGTCATTTTCAGATGATTACTGAAATCTGAGGCTTGACTAGTTTCCGGGTTTGACTGTAACATATACATATCTGTGTCTGAGTGTGTGTGTATGTATTGGTATTGTTGTATGTTGTAAGTGTGGGTAGGTGTGTGTGTGCATGTATACGTGTCTGTGTGTATGAGAGAGAGAGAGAAAAGTATCAGGACAGAAATTGCTACCCAAAATTTCCAGTAATAAGGACAAATAAAGATTCTTATCTTATCTTATCTCTGCAGCTGACATGCTGAGCGAGACCAACGCATTCACGGACGGCTTGTGGCACGCATTCAACTTGTACGTCGACCGCACAAAAATCAACTGCACTGTAGATCGTAACTCTAAAGTCTCAGTGAGACAGG
Organism: Phyllaplysia taylori; assembly: GCA_032273245.1. Lineage (NCBI taxonomy): Eukaryota > Metazoa > Mollusca > Gastropoda > Aplysiida > Aplysiidae > Phyllaplysia > Phyllaplysia taylori. The sequence goes on along the minus strand of JAUKPP010245560.1, from coordinate 9,130 downwards.
TGGAATTCTCACCCGAGTCAGACTACTACATAGGTGAGTATCCATGTGCTTTGTTGTTAATTTTTTGTTTTACACCCCTCGCAACATTGTACGTTCGGTTTGGTTCGGCTACCCGTTTTACATTCCTTGCAACACCTAATCTAAAGAACACGGCCAAATACCATCGTATGGCATTGATTGTTGAAAAAGGACAAGTGTCCAGCAGTCGGGGATCAGCAAAGTAAAGTAAAGTATTCTTTGCAACACTGTAAGGTCATTTAAGAGACAGGATACTTCGACCCTGCCCGTCAGGGCCAATCCAGGCTGAGAGGCATAAAATCCCAACAGAAAAAAAAATGCAGATTCTCCACATATGGAATAGAATTTAAGTTTTCCTCATCATAGACGAAGAGCCTCACCATTACACCACAGACTCTTTAAGGTAGTTTGACCCTTGCATATCAAAGCAGTTTCGTAAATGGTAATATGGTTGTTTTAGCAAAACAGGTTTCCTAGCTTTTTGTACAATTTCGACATCATCCATTTTGAGCCCGATTTTGTTTCAGACTGCAGTTGTCGACAACTGCTGTATAAGCAATTAAATTATGCTGAAAATTGTACGTGAGAATGTCCTGAATATTGTCAGATTTTACACCGTACGCTGCAGGTCATAAGATCACAAGGAAACGCGAGTCTTGCCTTAAGGGAAGGTGCTATACAAATAACATTATTATTATTATTATTATTACATGGTGCGACAAAAGTGGCTATAGTGTTTAAAAGGTCGGTTACTTAAGTTGAGAGGAATACGACATTCCAACGGAGAGATAGAGATGCTCGTCCAGCATCGGAATTGAACTCCTGTCCTCTGTGTGATAGTTGAAGTGCCCTCCTATCATTACAGGGTGCATACGCAGGTATGGAAGTATGGAAAATGAAAATCTCAATTTCAGACTTAAAAAAGCCTGGAAAAATGGGAGTATTTTATGTTTTCTCAAGAAGATGGTATGGAAATACTGGTAAAGGTATGGAAAATCAGGATTGCCATTTTGGTGCTGTAATTAGAGTCACTCCTGTTGAAATCTCGCCACTTTTGCGAATAAAAAAGGGACCCTCCCAATTTGACTTCTTAGGTACAAAGGACTGAAAAGTGAACTAGATAGAAAATCTGTGCATGGTGGTGGAGAAAATGTAAGGTGGAAATATTGTTTATTTCCTTTTATTAAAAAAAAAATGGAACAGACATAAATTTTATGTTGACTCTTTATGTTTTGTTTTTTTTTTAGTTGCGGGTAGGGTGGGTCTGGAAAATCTTCGAAGTGGTATGGAAAATGACTTTCCAGAATGTATATGCACCCTGTCATTAGCCTACAGCACGTCACAACATGTGGTTGACTATTTATTTGTCTTTGGTTTCCAGTTTTTTATATCCCTTGCAACACTGACCTGCCGTTTTAGAGGTGGGCAACTTCAACCCTGCCTGTCAGGACCAACCAGGGCTGAGAGGGACGAGTCCTTGCAGAAAAAAAGCGATGACTCTGTTTTGAAAATCGCTGGATTTCATGGAGTTGCAACACATGTCATGCCGTCAAATTGAAGGGCAAGAGCTCAAATGACAGATCAGAAAAGTAATTTTGGTTACCCTTTTTACGTCCCCTGCAACACTGTAAGGTCATTTAAGAAACGGGCAATTTCGACCCTGTCTGTAGGGCCAACACGGGCTGAGAGGGAACGATCTCAGCAGAAAAAAACAACCCAGATTGTCTGGGCATTGGATCGAACTCTAGTCTTCCTCATGACAGGTGAAGAGCCTAATCATTACACCACAGCACCTGTGGAAAAGTAAAGTAAGCATTACATTTGATCTCATCCTCGTACAATAATAAACGTCAACCCAAAGTCATTCATAAAACTTTTCAACTTCCTGGGAAGCATACATTGAAAGCTGTCGTTTTACAAGTGCTCAAAGACCAACATACTGACAAGATCTTGCACTGCCAATAGCCGGGTATCCAAATCTGTTCTTCCTTCTACCTCCTAGGTGGTGCGGATGTGCACAACGGATTCAGGGGCTGCATCCGCAACCTGCAGGTGGCTCAACGGGAGGTGGATCTCGACAGTCTGACTGCGGATAAGGAGGATCGCATCATCGGGGCACAGATTGGCACTTGCGCTATTCGGGACAGGTAAGTTTGAGATTAGCATTTTCGTGACGGCGAAGTGCTGCTATAAAAAAAAAAAAAAAGAAGAAGAGGCTAAAACAGCTGAGGCTGGTGCCTCTATAAATAACCCACTCCTTGCTACTAAGTTTGAGATTAGTCTCGCTGATTCTGGCTAAAACAGTGCAAGAAGCTGGCGCCTCTATGAATAAGTAACTTCTAACTAGTGTCACTGACAGTTTTTTTGCTTTCGGTGTTATGCCCCTTTTTTAGTTAGTTTAGTTACCAGTTTCACGTCCCCTGCAACACTGTAAGGTTATTTAAGAGATGGGCTACTTAGACCCTGCCTGTCAGGGCCAACCTGGACTAAGAGGGAAAAAATCCCAGCAGAAAAAATACCAGATCGTCAGCGACCGGGGATCGAACTCGGGTCTTCCGCATGATAGGCGAAGAGCCTAACCATTACACCACAACGCTGGTGTACGTCCCTTGTTGCACTGCAGGGTCATTTTGGGGCAGGCTGCTTCAACCATGCCTAGCAGGGCCAAGGTGCACAGCATTCAAGCAGAGAGAGATCTTAGATGTTTGTCCAGCATGGGGATCAAACTCTCTGCCTGTTTATGTGTAGTTCTTCCAGCAGTTTTACTTTGAGTGGTTTTTACTTGCCGGGGGCGTCGATGGCCGAGTGGTAGTGCGCCATCTACAGATGAGAAGGTCCCGGGTTTGAACCTGGGGATGATCTCCGGGATTTTTTAGGAGTTTTAATGGCTCCGACCCCCGTCATATCGGAGATGGAAGTAAAATTCGGAGGTCCCACCTCGTAAATGACCTTACAGAGTTGCACGGGGCGTTAAAACCAAAACTAAACTAAACCAAACCTTTTACTTGCCTTTTAGGGTTTTAGTACTGGCATAACTGTAGCCAGACTCACTGAAAAATAATATTTTTCTATTGAAATTTATGATATGCACATATTATATAATCTATAAGACCGGCGCTGTGGTGTAATGGATAGGCTCTTCGCCTGTCATGCGGAAGACCCCGCTTCGATCCCGATCGCGGACGATCTGGCTCTTTTCTGCTGGGATTTTTTCCCTCTCAGCCCGGGTTGGCCCTGACAGGCAGGGTTGAAGTAGCCCGTCTCTTAAATGACCTTACAGTGTTGCAGGGGACGTAAAACTGGTAACCAAATCAAACCAAAATCATCTCGTCATTCAACATACGCACATTGTGTATTCAATGTTAGTACTGTTAGAGAAGGTGGTTGGGTTTTGTTTTTTGTTTTTTTCCCGTGTCCTGATTTGGTGCCAATTCTGTCAGGTCCGTATAATGGGCATCAACATGGTAGTAACTGATATGTTTTTAGAGATGTTATTCGATACATGTACTCGTACATGTATTGTATGCACATATTTGTATTAAAAATTGCTCCACAGAGATGAATAAAGTTGTCATTTATTTATTTGTTGTGATTTATTTTCTCTCCAGATGTACACCCAACCCGTGTGAGCACGACGGAATGTGCGAACAATCGTGGAACACGTTCACATGTGACTGCTCTAACACTGGCTACAAGGGAGAACTCTGCCACACACGTGAGATTTTATTACCCCCCTTTTGAGTTTTTTCTTATTCGTTCTTTTATAACAAGATATCTTAGCAAAGGAAAGAAAGGAAAATGCCACAAAGCTCACACATACATTACTACAGAGCCACACATTTGATTGAACAATAAAAACTTTTATTAACGGCATGGTGTTTTGCCCCTTTCATAAGCTTGTTCGCCTATTATTTTACACTGCGTTCTACTGAAAAATTTTGCGTAGTTGTTATAATTCATGAAAAGGGCAAAAATTTAAACCTCACATTTTTTTTTACAGTTTATTAATGATATTAAGAGTTGGTGGATCTAATAATTTCTTACCAGAGACCTATAAATGTTCTGATTCTGATTTCATCGTTGTTGTCTTATTTATTTTTTGGGGCCCGACGAAGACAGGCGTCGCGGTCGAAAATTTGCCCCCCCCCCCCCCCACACACACACATATTTTCTTCATTAAAAAATTTCATACGGTTTGTTGAGGTTGTGGTGAGTGATTTTTTTCTGTACATGATTCTGATTTGATTCACTAGTAGTAGTAAGGAGTGGGTTATTTATAGAGGCGCCAGCCTCAGCTGTTTTAGCCTAATTTGATTCACTTGTCCTCTTTCCTGCAGCCGAGCACTATATCTCCTGTGATATGTTCAAGCAATACTCCAATGAAGAGGGCAAAGAGGAAACTATGATTGACATCGATGGCTCAGGCCCCTTCAAGCCTTTCAAAGCTTCTTGTGAAAGAGGTCAGTATCTCATCTCAAAGCTTTTTTTGTTCCACCTTTCTTTTCTTATTTTTCACCTTTCTTTTCTTCTTTTTTTTCCACCTTCCTCCTAGAGTATTCGTTTTATATTTCATCATGAAATGAATTTTGGATGTGTGTTCCTTCTGAATCTTTTAACACATTGTAGCCACATGGATAGGAGGACAAAAAACCCTATCAGTAACGCACAGCCAGCTTTTACGCTATACGGCTTCTAGGCCTGGTTTATATATGTGCCAAGTGACTGGCTGGATGAATTTAGGTTGGCGCATGGGGTTATATGGGCCGAGTGACTACAAAGTGTTAATTTTGTTTGGCATTAATCTTTTGTTTGTTATGTCTTTGTTTTCTTTTTCTGAGTTTTGTTTTGTAGGTTTACTTACATCTTCTTGCTTGTCTATCTGTTGTTTTTAATTGTTGTATTTAATTAAATTTATAAAAGATGCATGGTCATTTGTCTTTGAGGTTTATTATCACTATACTATTTTATTTTGAGATGGCCTTTTTATTTTGTTTTATTTCACAATAATTTCTTTGCCCGACTGATAGGATGCTTTGAGTTGTGTATAATGACGCTCATTTGTTTTCACGTCAAATCCTAATAAGTTTTATTGAATTTACTGAGCCGGTGGTTAGCATGGACTCTTGTGTTGTCAGCTCCTTATTTCATAGTTTTGCTGTCGTGCTAGTCGATTTTCTTATACTAAAATAACCTTACAGTGTTGAGGATGCGGTAAAAGTAGTGTAGATCTTACAAAAATATGGTGACGTAGTTAGTTTAAAGTTAATTGTTTATAGAGGTGCCGGCATCTTTGGCTGTTTTAGCCTCTTGGTAACACTTCAAGTTTATTCCATGTCACAAAAATATGATGTGAAGCCCATTTTGATTAAAAAAATCCTAGGTTTTATCAATTTCTGGAAGTCACATGTATCTGCTCCTTGATATACAACTCTCTGTTCAATTTCTCTCTTTGCAGACGACAACGGGGAGATAATCACATACGTTGGTCACGATAGCATGGGCAGTATGCGGGTCAACGGCTACCAGCAGCCCGGCTCATACGTCCGCAAGATCACGTACACAGCAGACGACGTCTTGGTGCTGGAGGAAATCATTGACCGTGCCCGGACGTGCAGGCAGAACGTGGTCTATCGCTGCATGAACTCCAAGCTCCTCGCACCTCCTGGTGAGACGCTTCGGACACTTATCTAATCTTTTTTTTTATAATAATGAAGACTATATTTATATATCGCACATCCTTATCTCGGAAGCAGGCTCTCTGCGCTTTACAAACCAACCCCAGCAGACCAAAGTCATTCAGAAACCTTCTCAACCCTCTGGGAAGCGAACAGTTCAAGCTGCCATTTTACAGTTGCTAAAGCACTAGCAAACAGACAAGATCGCTCCCTGTCTATAGCCTGGAACCCATAACTCCAAATATAATTTTAAAATAGGCCCTGCACAAATGAAGAAAAAAAAAAAAGGCAAAATTTCAATCTCTATACGACAACATGAAAACAGGGATGCCCTTTTTCCGGTTAAAACCGGAAGTCCGGTTTTTAGGGATTTTCCGGGGCTCCCGGTTTTTAGCTTTTACACAAGAACACTTCATTGTGTTATGTACTTTCTTACCTATTTTCATCAATTTATTGCGGGTACTAAAACTGACCGCAGAAAGTTCAGTTTTTTTTTCTTGGCCATGGGGCATCCCTGTGAAAAGAGTAGTTGGTGAATAGACAGCAGCTTTGGTTTTGTTACCAGTTTTACGTCCCTTTGCAACTCTGTATTATCATTGAAGAGATGGGCTATTTTGACCCTGCCTGTCCAACCTGGACGGAAAGGGATGAATCCCAGCAGAAAGACCCAGATTGTCGGCATGTGAGATCGAATTCGGGTCTTAAGCACGATAGACAAGGAGCCTAACTATTACACCGCACATACCGGTGTTGGCAGCTTGCACTGTATGCCTCACAAGAAGTTGAGGTTCTTATCATCCTTATTTAATCAAAGAGAAAGGAATGATTATAGCTGCATTCTCCATAGTGGTTGCAGCTTATTTTAAAAAAATTAGCCTCCAGCCTTGTTTATAATTTTGTTTGGTTTGGTTACCAGTTTTACGTCCCCTGCAACACTGTAGGTTCATTTAAGAGACGGGCTACTTCGATCCTGCCTGTCAGGGCCAACCCGGACTGAGAGGGAAAAAATCCCAGCAGAAAAAAACCCAGATCGTCGGTGACCGGGGATCGATCCAGGGTCTTCCCGCATGCAAGGCGAAGAGCCTGACCATTACACCGCAGCGCCGGTTTATAGTTTTGTAATAAAACCCTCATTCTTGTATGTCTCCAGGTTTGAACGACCCGGCCATTAAGTCCTGGGGTTGGTGGGTCGGCCGCACGTACCAGCCCATGTACTACTGGGGCGGGGCAGCTCCAGGGTCGGGCAAGTGCAAGTGCGGGCTGGAGGAGGACGGGTGCGGGAGTCAGAGCTCCACGTGCCACTGCGACAAGCTCATCACTAACCCTGTAAGTTTCCATTTGTTCCTTCATAGGCTAAAACAGCCAAAACAGCTGGTTTGGGAGAGAGGGGGGCACTCTCTTTATATGTCAGAGGTACCAATTTTCCGGATTAATCTGGAAATCCAGATATCTGTACCTCTCTTGTGTCCACCTTCAAGTAATTCAGCAATTTGTACGCAGGGCAGGGTACCTGGTTTGGGGTTTGGGGTTTGGTTTGGTTACCAGTTTTACGTCACCTGCAACACTGTAAGGTCATTCAAGAGACTGGCTACTTCGACCCTGCCTGTCAGGGCCAACCCAGGCTGAGAGGGAAAAAATCCCAGCAGAAAAAAAACCAGATTGTCCGCGATCGGGGATCGAACGGGGTCTTCCGCATGACAGCTGAAGAGCCTAACCATTACACCACAGCACCGGTACTTGGATTTCTGGATTTTTTTTACTTATCTAGTTGGCGCCTCTTATATTTTACTGAATACTGTTGTCCTAATCTACTTTCTGGTCTTAGAATGACCCAGAGTGTCAATAGTGTGAGGAAACCTCAGTAAAAAAGAGATGGGGATTTTGCTTTTTTTTCTGGCTTTGATTAGTTGTTTTTTAAATGGTTATGTGGACAAAAACTAAAACCCCTGCTTAAGCCAACCTGCGTATCCTCCTCAGTCGCAAGCCAAGGAGGAGGTGGACCAGGGTTATCTAGTGCACAAGGAGTACCTGCCGGTGCTCGAGCTTCATTTAGGCGACACGGGAACCAGCACGACGGACAACAAGTGGGCGGAACACGAGATCGGGGAGCTGGAGTGTTTTGGAGATAGTGAGTGACAATTTTTTTTTTCTTCTCTTCTTCTTCTTTTGCACCATCTGTTTCCTCTCTTCTTTCTTTCTTTTTTTAAATATTTTTTTTCCTTTTTTTTTCTCTTCTACTCTTGTCGTCTGCTTTGCTTCTCTTCTCGCCCTCTTTGTCTACTCCTTCCCTTTCAACCACACCCCTGATCTTAGGGTAGGTAAGACCAAACACCTAGTCTTCTCGGATAAGGGAGAAATACTTAGGAGGCCCTGTGTGTACGCTGCTTATGTTAATCATCCCTTGGAGGTTGAAAATCACATAGTAGGTCTATTAGGCCGCGGCCTGGGCAAAATTCAAAATTAATCCCAACACAAAAATACATTGGAATGGTTCTTGGCACCGAAATGACCTTGCAGAGTCGATGGGGCCCTAAAAACCTAACCAAACAAAAAATGTATTGGCAATGCAAACCAAAAATGTTTTTCAGTATTGGCATATTTCAGCAAGCTGGCAAAAGAGGACTTAGGCAACTATTTGAATCAATGAAATTTAAATTTTCTTTACAATATTTGCTCTTTTGTAACATTTCACTATTCAATTTTTGAGAGACTGACTTTAGTATTTGGATTTCGTAGTTAGTAACAACCATGCCTTGCTCTCATTCTGTTTGGACTAAAATAAATGTTTATCAAATCCTCAGATCTGTTTGACAGCACAGTGACCTTCACCCAGGCCGACGGTGCGCTGGAGTTTGCGACGTTCCAGGCGGAGAGCGCTGGTGACATTTGGTTCCAGTTCAGGACGACACAGTCTGACGGTGTGATGATCCACTGCACGGGAAGTCAAGTAGCGGATTTTGTGGAGATCAGGCTCTTCCGTGAGTGCAGCATTTGTGGTTTGGTTTGGTTTTGGTTTAACGCCCCATGCAACACAGTAAGGCTATTTACGAGGCGGGACCTCCCAATTTTATGTTAATCTCAGATAGGATGGTGGTCCGGGCGATAAAAACTTTGGAAGTATCCCGGCAAACTTCCCTGGATTCGAACTTATGAGGTGGGCCCTCCCAATTTTACGTTCATCTAAAAAAGGATGGGGGTCGGATCCATAAAAACTCTGAAAAAATCTCGGCGAATTTCCCTGGATTCGAACCCTGGACCTCCTAACCATTTCACCATGGCGCTGGTTGAGTATCTTTGCCTCTCCGCTGGAATGTAGTGTGCCTCCAGCTCATGTTGGCCCTCAGAGGCCAGGTAAAAATAAACAGCCTCTAAGGCGGAGCGTCCACTGACCTGTTTTGTCAGTTGCAGGCCAGGCTCATCTATGATATATACATATG
>JAUKPP010245549.1:0-13239 GCA_032273245.1 Phyllaplysia taylori | reverse complement strand
CTATCTATCTATCTATCTATCTATCTATCTATCTATCTATCTATCTATCTATCTATCTATCTATCTATCTATCTGTAGAAAGGCAAGAAGAAGAATAGAATATCAACCCTCCAACGGATATAGTATTATATCCAAAGGGCCAATTCCTGAAGCGCTTTAGGTTTGTAAAGACGATACAGACAAATCGTTCAAGGCGGTGAAAAAACTCTTTTCAATTTTTCATACTCCAGACGATAATAACTTTTTTTTTCACCGCTCAGTGTAGTTTGCTACTTACTTTTAGCACTCTGTTTGGAGAGAAGACTGCCGTTGTAATAGTCCAGACTTGGCTCAGACGGCTAAGAAGTACACGAAGACAAAGAATTGTAGTCTCTGCTGGTTTTTCATTCCATGCCAAACGTGAGTGATGAGTTGCTGGTATTGAGAACTGAATACAGACGAGTGGATCGATATTGAAATTTTCCATTTCAGAAGACGTGGTCAATCAGACCAGAAACTGATAGCTACGTAGGCCTATTTATCAGGTGGCTTGGAGAATAATAGGCTGGACGCATGCATACGTTAACAATAAATACTGATCCATTTTTAATGGTGGCTATAGTGATGGCATGCAGACAAAATACCGATTTACTCACTAAAACAAATGTCTTGATAGATAAATCTGTATGGTTTCCGATATCAAAGGAAAAAATTAAAGTCATGAGGAATTTTGTTGCGGTACTAATATTTAATGGGCCGATTTTGTTCACCATAGGTCATCAAAGTATTGTCTGCAGGGAAAATTCGACCGACAAAATCAGCTCTTCCGTTCCGATGCCATTGAATTATACGGGAGGAGGGGCCTGGGAGATGTGTTGGCAGTAAGCTCAGGAACTAGTCCCCAACGCTTCCTCACTTTTCAATCAATCTATTTATAAGCTCTACAGAGTACATACGCTATATTTTTCTTTTCACTCAAAGGTCTATTCAAAATTGGGTATGGTATATTTTTGCCTTTTTCTTTTATGTATCCAATGTAGCCTACCATAGGTCTATATAATTGGCCTTATGGCACTCCACTCAACATCTTCGAGCACATTGTAAAAGAAATAAAAATGTATTGTTTCGTACTTCTATCCCTGATAACATTATCTTCGTGTGTCTACTTTTAGAAGGGAGACAAATTCTAAGATCAGGGTATTACTGTGAAGCATATTTTTTTTCCACGGTCTTCATTCTCACTTTGGCGTCTGTGAGATTGTCTTTCGTGCACGCTAGTAAAAACAAATTATCCCCACGCGAATTCAGAAAATATTTTCCTCGGAGAAAAAGCAAAACAACAACAAGAGCGAAAAAAACCAGCCACTCTTTTACAGTAGGTGTCCTTGACCTTTATTTTGTTTACGCAAGGCGTCTGGATGAATGTGATCACAATACAACATGGTCAGCGGACGGGCAACAGGACATCGGCTGTTTGATTGCAACATGACTTGCTAGAGACGTGCGTGGTTTTTATGTATCTGAGCCGATACAGGGAGAAGAAAATAAGATGTTTTCCCGGCAAATCTTCGATTGGGATATTACTGTTGGACCTTGTAAGCTAAATTGCTTAGAAAACTCGATATAATTTTGTAGGCCCTATATGATTTTTCTTATCGAATTGTTCTGTGTTTTTCTACATCTTTTCCCCGTCTCGTTTTACATATCAGATCCAAGAGGTAAAATTGGAGAAAGATAATGGAAGTTTTGTCGTGATCCTTTTGGAGGATGGAGCAGGGGGTGGAGTGGAGAGAAGGGAGCGGTCGAGCAGTAATAAATGGATGGAGATTTGGACTTTTGGAATAATATAGTAGCACCCGAGGTAGAATGGAAGGAACAGAGCATACTGGAGCGCCCGTGTACAACCCACACATAAAAATAGAATTATCACAGGAGTAAATCAACGTGTGTCTGTAATCGTAGTTTTGGTTGCCACTTTTCAACACCATGGTGTAAAATCAATCAATGTCAGCAGTCATCATATTATATTATGACATTCGTTAGGTTTAGTAATTAAAATATTGGAATAGAAGGGGCGAGAGTGTGCCTGTAAATGGGGAGGAATGTCTATGGGGGTGGCACTCCGACGGAGAGTATATGCAAGGTGATATACAAGGTTTCAAAAGAGTTGGTGGTGATAAATACAGAGTAAAGAGCGAAGAAACACACCACACTCAACCAATGCATACAGGCAATCGTAATTTAATAGGAAAAAAGCAGCAAAAAATTATTATGATTGATATTAGAAGGCAAATTTTCGGCTGGACAGGAACACGGAATTTGAAAAGGGAGCTCCAAAACTTCGAGTGAAGGATACTAATGTTCATGAGGCATGGCAGTGTGCAGCTGATCTTTAAGTAGGCAAAATGTTGGCAATAGTGTGTGCATGTAGTAATATGTCTCGGTCTATCAAGTTGCCTGAAAGACATTGCTATCAAATTCGCATATAACACATACTATTATACAAAAACATTGAAAAAAACAAATATGTGGTCATAATTTTATAGCTCTCAGGCCATTTGAAATTCCAGTGGGCCCTACGCCGCTCTAAACAATAACTCATTTTCTATCCAATTTCATAATGTTTCTGTAAAATAAAGATTTACCTGATTGGAAATGACAGAAATTAGTTGGTTAATAAGCCCACTTTGATGGGCCTTCTTGAAAATTCAACGAACTCTTGAAAAAATCCCTTAGTTAAATGCCTCAAACTGGTTATTCTTCCTCCCTTGACAACTGGGTCCCCAAAGATCCAGACGCCCCAAAGATCCAGACGCACTCAAGCTACATTCTTGTTTTTGCCCAGGCTATTATGTTCTCTGATCAAGAAGACAGTATTTTTGCTGTTTCATATTTTTTTAATGAGATAATGGGAAATTTTCCCTTGTCCACGTGCCTATAGCTTGCACTGGGCTGAGCTCAGGGCGTCATTTTCTGTCTTGATATCATGGCGAGAGCGGCTTTCTGCCTCTTTTCTCGGCTTCCTTCATTTTAACATTTATTTTTCGAGTGTCGAGATCTAAGTCTTTACTATGTCTAGAGTCGAGAGTATGATAGCTTAAAGATTTTTAAGTTGGATTATGGTACTATACTAACGGGATTAATAGCTTACCTTATTAACTTGAATGATAAAGGAAATGTTGATGATGTCTCCATTTGTTTGTCAACTTTCTTTCTCAATTTCTCTCTTTCCATCTTCCTCTCTCGCCATCTCTCTCTCTCTCTCTCTCTCTCTCTCTCTCTCTCTTTCCATATATCCTCTCAATCTCTATTCTACCTTTATCTCTGTTGCTGTGTCTTTATCTCTGTCTCTCTGTCTGTCTGTCTGTCTCTCTATCTCTGTGTGCACGCGCGTGTGTGCGTGTCTGTATATCTAATATTTCATCGAAGCCATTGTAGATCACACCCATTAAAACGCTACGGTCAAATAAGTGTCGTGCTTATTGATGTCGTGAAATGACGGAAGTTCTCTTCTACATTGAACAAAAAGAAATATAAGGAAAGAAAAAATCTAACAGCACAAGCGTTTCTTCGCCATTTTTCCGTTTTACTTGTTAGGCAGTGCCAATACAATTTCACCCCATCTTTGTGATCAATATGTGCGCCAAAGCCTTTTTCAGATTTGCTGAATATGGGGCACACCTGGTGCATCAACTGGCGCCGAAATTACCTTATAGCGTCGATGGAGCCGTAAAAAAGCGCAAACAAACAAGCAAACCGAAGCATCAAAGCTCTTACAAGGCCAGGTGAAAATTTTGCTGGTAGGCCTACTCGTAATATGTAGATCTAGGCCTATCTAGATTTATAATGCATTACCTAGGACCAATACCAAATAACCGAGATGCGCAACGCTCCGTGACAACTTACAGTGCTATATGAGCGTGGCCAAAACGAGGCTGTACCCATTGACACTGATTCTCTTGGCCGCACTTTAATTGCACCATATTAATATGCATTGTTAAATTGAATTACGCAATGAGGCTCCAAGGTTCGCTTCGATACCAATCTCCAAAAAGCTCATCTAATCTCTGAATTGACGAAAATCACTAACTCCATGATGTAACGCTTCCGTAAAAAAAAAGAAAAAGAGCTCCTACTTTTTTCCATACATTTTTTGTTTTGTTTTTATTTTTAACCCCATTGTCTGCGGAGTTGCTGGCGCGGCTGTGTGTATGGCTGGTAACGATGTAAAACGAACCGGGGCTGAGACAAATTTGCATTGGCGATATAAGGAGAGTTCCCCCTTTAGCTTGACTCTTTCTCGTGGCCGCCACATCATCTTAGCTTGATGACTGGTTACACACGATAGAGGCCATTATTGGATGTCTGCTTTCTGAGCCCGTCTTGATTTTGGTATAGCTGGGGCACTGGGTAAGTGTCTGTTTGTCTGCCTGTGTGTGTTTAGGTGTGTATGTTTGCATATGTTTGTTTGTGTGTGTGTGTGTGTGTTTGTGTGTGTGTGTACGTGTATATTATGTTGTTAATAGGCTCAGAATATAAATTAATATACATATGTATGCGTGTGTGTGTTCATTTGCATTTGAGCGTTTTCATGTATCTGTGTGCGTCTGCGTATATGTATTTGTGTGTGTGTGCGTGTGTGTGTGTGTGTGTGTGTGTGTGTGTGTGTGTGTGTGTTTGAGTAGAGAATGAGGATAATGTAAGGATACTAGCTGTGTGTGTCTGTGTCTGTGTGTGTATGTGTTAGTGTACTAGTGCATATGCGTGTATGACATATACGTGAATATATTATGTCTGAAAGCCAGATGAATCAATCACCCCCTTCCCCACCTCTCCAAACCTCTTATTTCGTTGGATCTGAAGAATTTTATCGGACTTATTCTCCGCTCAGACATCTGCAGATATGAACCCACTGCGACTGCCTCAACCCCGGCAGTAGCTCCGAGACCTATGGATCTCGTGGGGGTGTTGGATCTAGACGGCAGCTGTCCACAAGTCCTATTGAAAAGTCTGTTCCGCAGCTTCTGAGAGACTAATTATGTTCATTGCGTTCTGCTCCAGACTTTTTACATCGTCAAATCTTTGCAGGGAGATTGAGCGCCTAAAAATTATTATGCGGGGAATACCACAATGAACAGATAGAAAATGATTTTGCTGTAAATCTGGGTTTATTTTTGTTTTGTTTTGTTTTTTGTTACGCCCACTTTGAAATTCATTTAGGGTTTTTCTCTCTCTATCTATCTCTATATATATCTATTCATCCATCCATCCATCCATCCATCCATCCATCCCCCCCCCCTCCATCCATTCATCCATCTATCCATCCACCCATCCATCCATCCGTCCATACATTCATCTATCTATCTATCTGTCTGCTGTCTGTCTGTCTGTCTATTTGTCTGTCTGTCTGTCTGTCTGTCTGTCTGTCTATCTATCTATCGTTGGGGGGCTCTCGTGATCTAGGTCCAATTTCTAGTCGTCTGAGACAAGGGTGAAAAATTTCGAAGGTCCCGTGTGCACGTTGCGCACATTTTGGATCCCTTGTTGGTCTAAAAGCGAAAAGAGTTGGCCTATTAGGCCATCACCTGGGCAAAATTAAAAACATATCCCTACCCGAATACTTTACAATGATTCACAGCATCAAAATGACTGTTCAGAGTTGATGGAGCCTTAAAACCCCCAACAAAGTCAAAGTGCATCGTCTATCTTTTTCTATCTTTCATTTTTTTTTCTCTTTATTAGTCCACTCGCAGTCATTCCGTCAACATTCCTGCCCGTCCTTATTCCAATATCTATAAGGACTAGACGTTATTGCATAGTGTCGATAGTCCTTAGCCCAAAGCAATTACCATCATCGTCTTCTTGCTCAGAATCGATGGTCACACCCAAAGAATAACCCATGTGACTGGTGAGTGTATCGAGCACTGAGAAAGGGCTATTGACCTTTGAACTTGTCCAAACACAATGAACCAGCAACATAAGAGAAAAAGAGCAGGGATATTAATAGAAAGAATCGGTAGATGGGTTTACTCTAGAGAAGAGCAATGAATTAAATTGAATGAAGGTTCTAGCCTCGCAAACTAAAGCAGCGAAACAAACGCCTGAATTATCCGCTTAAAAGTTAACAGTTCAGGGACATTAACTTCATAATAAAAATCATAAGCGTTTCGCGTTTGAAGGTGGCTATGCTTTATTAGTCCTTTCGCCTTGAACAATTTAGCAAATGTCAGTACTGTCAGTCGTTGCCTACATTCTTATGCATCCCCTCCGCTAAAAAAAATAAATAAATAAATATTTTTTTTATAAAGCAAAAAAACCCAAAAACAATTACAAACAAACGAAGCAAAACAAAACAAAACAAAACAAAAACCCACGCACACACCTTTGTGCGAACCAGACGTATATGAGTAGGCCCTCCTTCCATTTCGAGGAGGAGAATGTCTTCCAATGGTGAATCTTCCCACATACAGCTAGCTATTCTTCCTACATCTCTAAATAGATGTATAATATCTTTGTTAGTGAATCTTGTTCACCTTTTTTTCTCCTTCCCTTCCTTCTTATTTTTCCACCAACGTCTACACTGCAGTGCTGTCAATATAGAAGCACTCAGACGCACAAACTGGGTATAAGTCATCTCGGCGCTGATATTACTTTATTGTGTTGACAGAGCCGTACATCTCCATACAAAACAAATTTCCCTACACCAATACTTTTTAGATTGCTTGAGGCCCTCCTCCACAAGCCCCAAAGAAATGCACAACTAAAGTGACTCTGGTTTGTTCTACTGCTCTCCGGGACATTGGCAACTTTATCCATTCCTTATAAATCGCCCTATACTTTCTGCCAGGCTTACATGACTGCCCTACGCTGATAAAACGCATTTTACCTATAGGGTGAGCCCAAAAAAATGAGTTCCTCGGTTTTCGCCATATATTACTTAATAGTAGACAGATTATTTTCGAAAATTCCCATACTGTAAGTGTATCTAGGCGGAAAGAGTACCTGAAAATTTCATTGTGTTTGATACGCAGAAAATGAAGAAACATGCATTATAAGAAGCCATGTCATTTCCCAGTAAAACAGAATACTTCGTTTGCAGTACATGCACCTCATGTCTTTGTTAATGCTGTTTTTAGGGATAAATCTTCGAGAAATCCAAATTTGGTAAAAATGATTTGGTCAATACAGAGTTCTTAAGACATAGCCGAAACAGCTGAAGAAAATTATCTTATCAAGTCCTTGAGATCGTCTTCAATGGATCGTTTTGTCGGAATCAGTCATCGTCATGTTGTCGTCTGAGGAATATTCTTCGATGAGCAAATTTTGGAATGAGAGTTTTTATGCAGCCAATACTGGTTGATTTATCAACTGACACCTGTAATAAACATGTCATAACCACTTTTACTAGATTTTTATACCTTTTATTAAATCTGTTATATTTCATTTCGTGTTTTTATTCCAGAGGAAAGCTTAACAGCATTTGCAAAGTCTTTATCAGCCCACGCCCTAAGGCAAAACATACTCAACAAAACTCACAAAATGCAGGAAATCATAGTCTTGATCATATTTTGATGTCAAGAGACACAGAAGCCTAGTATACTAAGAACTAGTATGTTTTTTCATCGGCATAACCGATTTGAAATCCACTTTTCCGTCTAAAGACGCGCACGTGCCTACCAATTTATTGCACATTCCGGAAAATTGCGCATTTTTTAAAAATAGGGTGGCTTTCAAAATTTCGTATATCATTTGAACCAGATCATCAAACTACTTAAATTTTTCAGGAACTTTTTCCGCCTGGACATACTTGCAATACGCGAAGTGTCGTTGAAATTCTATGACAATTAAGTAAAATATGGCGAAAACCGAGGAACCTATTTTTTTTGGCTCACCCTGTAGTAAGGCCACTTTCGACATATTATCAACGATTTTCAATTTTACCATAGTATCCCAACTTTTTTACTCAGCACAACCATTTAAATTGCAGCGAATGCCATTCCCTATGCTCCAGAAAGGTTTTGTTATAAAGATTGCCAAATGGTACCTGGTCATGCACTAAGACTTGACTGTACTTAAGTTGTTTTTTATTTAGTTTTTTGGCTTGGTAGAGTTGACAAGATTTTACAGAAGTGATCTCTTTATGTGTCAGCCGGTACTCATAATTGATAAGCAGTTTTTCTATAGAGATAAGACTCTCCACCAAATTGAAGATCACTTAGACTTTTTTTATGTAGAGTCTTTGACAGAAGCTCCGAGCTATTTCGAGTGCAGATCCATTCTCTCTTTCTTCCACGCTTTCTAGTATCTCCCCACCATGTTTTTTATAAGAAGGTGTCATTAGCAGTGTTGTTAATTATTAATCACGGAGCATAAGGCAACATTCAACACTGAAAAAACGAGGGGGATTTTACTGTTATTTTTCCCCGTCTATTTTATTTGTTTGTGTGTTTGCCGTTGAAGTTCATTTCCTGTGTAGGACAAATCTTGCTGCGAATGAACTGAACACCAAGGTAAAAAAAGCGATGTTGAACGCAGTATTATCCCCTTCTTTAAAATCATAATCTTTCGCTCGTCCGAGGTGTGCCAAAAGTTCCGCAAATATTTGCAACGAGTTAGATATAGTGATGGAGTGAAAGAAAACATTATTGATAGGCTCATGGTGTCGTATGTCGAGCGAATTGGTCCGAATCTATACTGTTTAAGCTTCAGGTTCAGATGAGAAATCGACTTGGGTACTATGCTTATAATATTGTCCACGTGCATAAAATAGCAAAATTGAAATAATCTCATAATTTCACTCAGAGAGGATTAGGTACAAATGTGAAGACGAGAATGCAGACAGAAATAGAGTATACCAGCTTCAGATAAAATTAAGTATTAGGCCTATCTGCTGCAAACTTAAACGGATGGTCAGAAATAGGGTTAGAAGAAGTACTTATTCATAGAAGCGCCAGTTTCTTTTGCTGTTGGAGCCTACTGATGTGTGACCCTCTTTTCTTGTTTCGTTTTAGCTTTACGCCCCTTGCAATACTGAATGGTCCGCCACTATGGCCTATTCCCAGAACAGACGTACATATTCTTTGTCTACTGTATTAATCATAGTCCCGAGTAACCTTTCCTTATCGCACAGATATCTATACATTATAGGAAATCCAGCCTCCGGTACGCCCATATGTAACACTATCTGCTCAGTTGGGAATTGCAAGCCTACAACATCAATACTGTAAACATTTTGACAGAGACTACCAAATGAAATGGGTGCAATTTGAGAACATAAATTTCTTTTTACAAGTGCATGAAGAGTTTCGGTTAAAGTGCGATATTCATTTGCACCCATAGCTATCAGGAAAATGAGAACGAGAAATCTCCACAACTGCTTTTGCACCTGATTTCTGGATTAGAGAACGAAATACATGTAGGGTGACTTCCCGATGATTCATGGAGCCGTCTTCGATTACTCACACAGTGCTGCGACTTGGGCACTACGCCTTCGTGTGAGCGCGTGAGTGTGTTTGCGTGCATGTATTTCAACCTTTGAATGGTTGAGCGAGTGCGTGTGTGTGTGTGTGTGTGTGTGTGTGTGTGTGTGTGTGTGTGTGTGTGTGTGTGTGTGTGGGAGAGAGAGAGAGAGAGAGAGAGGGAGATAAGGATAGAGAGAGAGAAATAAGGATAGAGAGAGAGAGAGAGAGAGAGAGAGAGATAGTGTCTGCGTGACAGAGAGAGTGTGTGTGTGCGCGCCCGCGCGTGTGTGTGTCTGTGTGTGTTTTTGTTTGTTTGTTATGGGATCGAGGGGAGAGGGAGGGGAGAACCACAGACTGTTTTCAATAGTTAGGCGGCATTCAAATTTTAACACTGCTTTGGTTATTTTTGATTACCAGTTTTACGTCCATTGAGACACTGTAAGGTAATTTTAAGAGACGGGCTACTTTGATCCTGCCTACCAGCGGTGGTTGTTATGGTGGAGATATTAGGATGCCTCAGAGGACAGGGGCCTCGCTACAATAATTCCTTTTGTGTGAGACACGTTCTGGCGGGATAGACTAGTTCCATTGTTATGAGATATCGATTCTGGATTCTAATGACTGTGGAAACATTTGAGATTTTGTTTGCTGCAATGTAGTTGAGGGAAAAACTCTATGGCTAGTCTGATTTATAAGCCTACTATATTTACTATGATATATCAATAATAATAATAATATTAATAATAATAATATTAATAAAAATAATAATAATAATAATAATAATAAAAACGATGATAGTAATAACTATTGTTTGTTTTCCGTTTTACGGCTCTATGGACACTATACGGTCACTTCAACGCCAAGAAACAATTGAATTTCCTGTAATGTTGTTCCCCTAGAGCGGTTTTATTAAAGATTTAAGAAACGCAATGACGATAGCAATGTTATTTTAACGAGGAGTCGTGTTGTTGGTTTGGTTTTCCTTTTTATATAGTGTAGATCAATAACATTATTTATATTTCTTAAACGTGTGTATGTATGTAAAGTAGATCTATATAAAAATATTTTGTAAATTGGTTATCACCTTTTGATAAAAAATATTTTCTAACTAATTTCGTATTTTGAACAATAAAAACTTTTGATAAAAAACACTTCGTTTTATAAAGGTTAGAATGTCACAACTGGGGCAACCTCAAAAGATGTTTTGAGGTCTTTTGTTTTAAAATACTTTGCCCTCATATCCCGGCAGTCGGCACTATCCAAATGGAGGTGTTTCATAGTACAATTGCAGTTACATATAAAATAAGAAGGTTTGTCATCGCTGTCAAGAATATGTCTGTTGGAATATAAAGAGTATCTTCAGTCTATTGAGAATGACGTCGTCCTTCCGCGGTAGGTTCCCTTGGACATAAAGACGAAGCTTTCTTTTAATTTCAAGCAAATTATTGTGTCCCTGGGAAGACCATAATTACACTAATTAATATGAGACAGAATGAGAAAAAAAACAACCAACAAAAGCAACAACAACAACAACAACAACAACAACAACAACAACAACAACAACAATAACAACAACAAAAATAACAACAAAACAACCCCCCAACCCCGCCCCGCAAAAAAACCCAAACAACCTAAAACAAAAACAATGGAATACATCAGTTGGGGATTTGCCGTGGGCTACAGCTATCTCCTTCGCCTTTTGATTTTTCAATGAAACCATGCTTGGTAGGAAAGGTCCTCCATTTAAAAAATGATAATGAATGATACAACTCTGGACAAAATAAAGCATACAAAGGCAAATGTTGACATTGAGGATGTTTCAATTATTAGTGAATGAAATTACAAAACAGCCACTCCTTATATGGCAGAAAACGGCCTCGTATGAATTTGAAAATTACAACGCAAATCCCAAATTCAGGTCTTGCTATCCTTGTTGTCATAGCAATATACATTACTAATTTCTTCCAAGTATGTCCATTATTTTATCAAATATTGGCAAAATGCTAGAATATTGTTAAGTTTGTATTTCGCCTGAGCCACTATTTTATACATTATCCACGCACTATTCGAACTTCGTGTTTCACTTAGCATACCAATGCCTACCTACGAGTTGTCCGTGAAGTGCACAGTGGCATGTAGAACCTGGAAACACTTTACAGACATAACTCACTTGCGCCTGAGGATGTAGAGCCGTTGATTGCCTCGCAAATGACCCCTAAGCCCTCACACGTGTCAGCTCACTGCAGTCTACCACATGCACATTTATGCCCTTTGAAGCGCTCGTCTATCTCTGAGCGGTGGTGGCGCTGCAGCTACAGTTGGGTCCTTCTCAAAATGGTCGAAATATTGGTTTGCATTTTTCGTTTGCTTTTGGTTTAAAGCGCCTTGCAAGTCTGTAAGGTCATTTACCAGGCGGGACCTCCGAATTTTACGTCCATCTCCAAAAACACGGGGGTCGGAGCCATGAAAACTCCAAAGAAATCCCAGGGAACCTCCCCAAATTCGAATCCATATCTTCTCATCTGTAGGCGGCGCACTACTGCTCGACTAACACCCCTCCCCCCCCCACCCCGAAATATTTATAATGATATTATATTATGGTATTGTGGTATAGAAGTGCTAATGATCAGAAAATCAAAATTACATATGAATTCTTAAGCTATATAAACAGCTTTCATTCCCAGATTTACACGCTTTTCAAATAATATGGAAAACAGCCACTTTGTGTTAACGCGAGTCACATTCTGCTGTAGTCATTTGTTCCCATGTAAACAGTCCTAGTGTTCTTGAGGGGGGAATTCTTTCGAGGTTGTTTTATACACAACCTGGTAGAGGGTCATTTCATAACATCTCAGTCGATTGGGATGGGATGGGATGGGAAGGGGGGGGGGGGGGACGTGGGTGAGTTTTGTTTTTTCGACCGATGCGTTCATTGTGGGTTTCTCTGCGTTTTCAGCTCTGCTTTCTGGTTTGTTTTGGTTACCAGTTTTACGTCCCCTGCAGCACTGTAAGGTCATTTAAGAGACGGGCTACTTCGACCCTGCCTGTCAGGGCCAATCCGAGCTGAGAGGGAAAAGTCCCAGCAGAAAAAAACAGATCGGCCGCGCTGGGGATCGAACCGGGGTCTTCCACATGACAGGAGAAGAGCCTAACCATTACACTACAGCACCGGTCTGCTTACTGGTTTACGCTCTCTTTGTTTGTTTGTTGTTGTTTTGGGGTTGTTTTTTCCATTATGATCGAGATTGATACCAATTCCTGCTTACCTAGATTCTGCAGCCTAGCTAACAAGCGTTGAGTAAGATTGTAGGCTAAGACAAAGAAAAGAAAAACAATGTAATTATTATATTTATCACAACAACAGCGGTGTCCCACTTTTGGCAAATAAACGTTTGTTTCTCTGAAGTGATTTTCAAAGTGTTTTTGGAGAACATAATATTGTTGCACTAGGAGAGAACATAGATCTAGGTCTAATTTTAAAATGAAAAATATAGGCTAAATCACTTATCATAATGTCTTTAATCGACAAGATGTAATTTCAAGCATGAGTTTGTTTATTATTTTTCGATGATGTCAAGCAAGTATCTTTCAAAACGGAATAAATTACACACCTGTGTTTGTGCTTGGCAGTTCTAATTCCCGTGACAGCCCACAGACGCTGTCGGTGCGGGCAATACGGACGTAAGTTGGTGCGCGCAGAGACCAGGCAAACAGATGGTTGGTTTGGTTTGGTTTGGTTTTGGTTTAACGCCCCATGCAACTCTGTAAGGTCATTTACGAGGCGGGATCTCCGAATTTT
>JAUKPP010245538.1:0-13240 GCA_032273245.1 Phyllaplysia taylori | reverse complement strand
CACACACACACACACACACACACACACACACACACACACACACACACACACACACACACACACACACACAATATACACTGCACACTGACCAAAATACACACAAATCGAAGTCACAAGCAAATGCTAAAAGAATAATTTTCTCTCACATATACACACGCGTACATACGCACATACACACGCACACACATACAAGTATATGGCATGACATAGAGGCGCATTCGCCAAAACACAACATCCAAGGATGCAAACACGTATGCACGCGTACTCATAACACACACAGGCAAACAAACATACACACAATACGCATACACCGTACATAATATTCGCTCACCAAAGCTGACATAAATAACATGCAATAAATCTCCACTAACATAAATACCCACAATCGAACAACCACGCATGCACACAAAACATGCTCGCACACAAATCATACATAAATAAGGAATTCCAACTAACACAAGCGCTTACACATACGCACAAAATGAACACACAGTCGAGCACACGCACAGACCAAAACACAAACGCACACACAGACACACACACATCACAGACGAAAGCACACCAACACACAGGATCACTGATAAAAACATGCACAAGTTACAAGCCCGCTGAAGCACACGCACATAAACACAAGAATTCACATGCACAGACAACCTCAACAAAACACACACAAACACAAACACCAGTGCTAGATCTACATCTTCACCGAAAGCAGCACTTTTCTACCTGTGACGAACGACGACCCGGCTCTAATTGCCTTTCATCTACCTCCAATTAAGCTGTTGTGGTCATCAAGAAGCTACGGTAGCAAACAATGTGGCTTGGCCCATAAACTACTTGCCCCCCGAAGGCGTTGAAACGTGGAACCCGTGGTGTGGATGGAGCCAGATCAGGATTGATGAGCGATTGCTTGGCGCATTGAAACCCAGGCACTTCCGGCGAGATAAGGGATGGAAGAAATAACGCGCGCGCGCGTGTGTGTGTGTGTGTGTTTGAGCGTCTGTGTGTATGTGTGTATGTGAGAGAGAGAGAGAAAGAGAAAGAAAGAGTGTGTGTGTGAGAGTGTGTGTGTATGTGATTTGTGAGATAGATAAAGATATAGGAAGAGAGACAGAGAAACTGATAGGGGAGAGGAAGAGAAGAAAGAGGGGAAGAGGAAGAGAAGAAAGAGAAGGAGAGGCAGAGAACGGTAGTAAGAGAGCGAGAGAGAATAAAAATGAGGAAAGAAATTAAAAGAGGGACATAGTTGGGGAAACGAAGGAGAGAGAGAGAGAAAGAGAGAGAGAGAGATAGAGAGAAAGAGAGAGATGGAGAGAGTGAGAGTTGGAGAGGAGTAGGAAAAGAAAAAAAAAGTCGAAGGGAAAGAGAGAGAGAAAGAGAGAGGGAAAGAGAGAGAGAAAGAGAGAAAGAGAGAATTATAATAGTGAGATGGGAATCGAAATGGAGGAATAAATTTCACAGTTATAATACAAGATTTCAAATAAATTGGTGGCCATTGATAACCATTCTGCTTCAATTTAGTTTTATTGATTTTTAAGATCTGTCTTATCACGTTCACATACTTTATTGATCATATTATTTTAGGGTGGTGTGGGGCAATTCCACCCCCTACTTTACGTAAATCACTCTCACACCCTAACAAATTAAGATTTGTTGCTGAATTTTACATCATAATATGCTTATAACATAACAACATTATTGAATACAAGAGTTGTTGACAATTGTACAGAACTTTGGACATTTGCAGCATTTACCCAAAGCTAATGTCAACATTTCATTTGGGGGAATTCCACCCACTGGCAAATTGGATCAAAATCGCCGCTCAAAAACACTGAAAATGGAAAACAAACGAATGGGATGGGCCCCTCAGAGTGTTGCGATAGATCACAAGGCTTTAACATTAACATCATGTGATCCAAAAGGACTTGTAGTTCACTTTCCACTGACAAGGCGTGTTATCTAAGGATGGGTATTAGGGGAGGCCAAAAGAACTAGGAACCTTGCTAGCCTTGTAGGCTTACTTTTTTTCTGTTTTTCTGGGGGGGGGGGGGGGGGGGGGTGGTCTGTTTTATACGGTGGCGTGGTTTGTGTGGATCCGTTTAGATTTTAGAAACCTTGTGACATTGAAGGGATTCGGTCCAGCAAAGTCTTTAGAGTGTATTGTTAGAAAGATGCTTTCTAGTCCAAGGCTACAAGTAGGATTTTTAAAACACATAGTGAACAGATCAACATCCTTGTTAGACCACAATAACATAAAATGATGAATGTGCTATTGCCGCTCTCTCTCTCTCTCTCTCTCTCTCTCTCTCTCTCTTTCTCTCTCTCTCTCTCTTTCTTTCTTTCTTTCTTTTTATTTGATGGGGTGGGAAGGGGTGGGGGTGGGTGGAGAATCAGGGGGTACACTGGGTCGTACGTAAAGTACAGCTTAACATTGTTTTGTGCCTGGCGTGATACTTGCAGACGTATCGTTATGATGAAAAGAATTTGATGAATGGAATGCAGAAATACATTTCTCTAACTCCTACTTACCAGAAACGACAAGGAAACATAACGGGTGCTATCGATACGTCCCTTTTGGGATGCTGATAATAAAAACTACCATGACCATCTATTGAATTCAGGCGTATATCGATAGTAGGGTATACACTCGTGCCGGCATTTGCCGTACAACGTAGTTTTGTAAAAGGCGTGAGCTCGATTTGTAGGTGTAGCCTACATGAAGAAGAGATATTATATCAAGTGGGTTGGTTTTTCCCTCTATCAATCTCAACATCTTTGAATGAAATGCATGGCATGACCGGCGTCTGCAGTCGTGTAATGATTATGTTCTTGGCCTATCACGCAAGTTGGATGAGTGTTTCTATCTCTCTGCTGGAATGCTATGTCCCTCTCACCTCGAGTTGGTCCTGGCAGGCGGATCAAATGACTTTGAAGTGGGCAAGGGGCATGAAATCAAAACTAACCAAACCAATCCAGTACGAAACATTTATCTCACTTAAAAATCTTGTTCAGAGTGCCACTATAATATTTGTTATCAACATTTACTGGGCGAGGAACATGTCAAGTATTAAATTTAGGATCAACATGTTGGTGAGCGTACAGTACCTACTTCTGATTATTTTTTACATTTTAAATATTTGTTGCGATTGTCTCTTTCATGTGAACATTTTTTAAGCTACAATTTTAGATAGGCTAATCTGATTAGCAAATCAAAATGTCAGATCAGCACATTACTATGAAAATCCTCAATTTACGCCCTATAAATGTCCGGTATCTGAAGTAGACGCGAGTAAGTATGGCAGCTTATATTCTATCACAATTTGAATGTTTTGACTCTCAAAATCACTTTTTAAAACTACCCTTTGATTCCAATAAAAGGTAATACTAAGTTAGAACTCTGCCCAAGGTCGAAACATGAAACGTTGGTCTCCGCAATTAGTGATACTATCCATAGGGTGGGTGAAAAATGTACGAAAAAATATCTAGCAACACAATCTATGTGCCATAGCGATAGATTGTTTTAGTTTGGGTTTGATTTTATACCCCTTGTAACACTGTACGATCAGGTCATTTAAGTAAGTGGCCGGCTGCTTCGAACCTGCAGGTCAAGGCTAACCCAGGCTTAGAGGCACCGAAATGTTCATCAAACGGGGTAATCGAACTCCCAGTTTCTACGTCTGCCCGAGGCACCCCTTTACAAACCAGACGCCAGTAGTAGATCCGTTTTTGCACATCTTTGTGGTCACTAGAAAGCTGAAAAGACATTCCATCAGTAGTTTTCTCATAGGCACATAGCCTATAATATGTAATTTCATAAATAATACGATATGAACTTGGTTAACTCGGCGAGAAAAACACACACACACACACCAAAACATCTTCTGTAATATGATGGTTAGGCTCCTCGCCTCCACAAAGAGGACCTCAAATTCGAATGCAACAATGGACATACATCTCAGTCTCTGCGCTTGGATGCTGTGTTTGGTTTGGTTACCAGTTTTACGTCCCCTGTAATGCTACTTTAACCCTGCCTGTCAGTGCTGACAGGGGAAAATCCCAGCAGAAACCCCCCCCCCCAGATCGTCCTCGACCGGAATCGAAATCGGGTCTTCCACATGACAGGCGAAGAGCCTAACCATTACACCACAGTGCCGGTTGGATGTGGTGTCCGGATTGGTCCTGACAAGCAGAGTAGAAGAAGACTGACTTTAAATCAAATGACTTAAGAGTGTTACAAGAGGCATGATTTTAAAACTCCTCAACCAAATGCAAGTTATGCATTTATCTTTTCTGAAACACCAATGAAAATTAAGTAGGTAGAGTCATAAAGTCAATTTCCCTATAAAAAAAAAAAAATTAGAAAAGAAAAGAAAAAAAAAGTTTTAAAAAAAATTATAACTCTTTGTCGAGTTTTTGTTTTGTTTTAGTTGGAATTCATCCAACTTTGAAAGGAAACAAACAAAAAACTTGCTCATGGCCGAAACAAATATCAATATCGAGCCTTCTTTAAATTAGTAGCGGCTTTTAGTAACGATGTATTGCTTCTGAGATCATAAGTGTCCATGCCATCAAAAGTACACTGGAACAAAGACGAACATTACCTTGTGCAAGAAATTCTTAATGGATCATTAGAGAACACCTTCATTTTTCTTTTTAGAAAATTCAGCTACATGGAGGGGAGAGGGTGGGGTATCCGTATGCCGTAGCAGAAAGGTCTGAAAATAGCTTGTAGGGCAAACTATGAAAAGGACGTTAAATTCAATAAAATAAAAAAAACACACCAAAAACAAAAAAAAAAAACAACCCTAAGTCGTGCGTTAGACACAAACTTTAAGAACTGCAATGCATGAATAATAAAAATACCTGTTTCGATATTTAGCAGCCTATAATTTGACCAAACTGTGTGTTTCCTCATCTGATCAATGTAGGCGTATGGCGAATGACAAAGCAATCGAGACAGAATGCCCATGGCAATGGTATCTGAAGTGGCAAAGAGAAAAGGCTGACCTCTAAAAAAGATTTTGGTTCACTGGTAAAGTGCGCTTCTCTTGTTATAGCTATGTGAGCTGGACAGAAAAAAATCATTACATGGTTTGGAAAAAAGCCCTGAAAAGATGTTGCAGATGTTTGCGGAAGCTTTCCTGACAAAACATTATAAAAGCCAAAGTACTCAATTCGGTTGATGTGCTTGTTAAAACCCAATGAAGGCTGCAATACTGCACATTATGTTTCATTCAGCAAACTGCACCACAACCTTTGAGTGATGTCAGCAGAGGGTTTTTTTCACTGTCTTTGTACGCTAAGACAAAACACTTGCAAATATCTCAACTTGACAAGGGCGGATATACGGCATTTTGTCACGAAGTCTAACTGTCGGGTAAGCTCTTGTCACTCAGGATATCGACGGTACTTTCAGGCTCATGAAAGAGAATGTGACACGGACTGAAAGCGCAGATCGATATGTGTCAAGACTGTTTTGATTTCTGTTGATCCTCTGGTCGGTTTTGCGTCACCTTGGACTGGGCAGATCAATGTTCTCAAGAATATGGCACTACATCTCATAAAGCAACTTTAAGTTACCCCAGACATGAATTCTTTTCAAGGAACTTATAATCAGTAGAGGCGAGGAACATGTCTAGGCCCTCACAGTCCAGACCTTAATCTCATTGAGCTCTTCAGGTTAGTCTCCAAGTTACTAATGTGTGTTCACAAACATTTGCAAAACATCCATTTTTACTCACCCACATCTGACCAGATTCGTCAAGAAGCCTCTCTAAGTGTTGACGACGGTACTCCCGTTTTTTATTTTCCAGAAACTGCAATAAGCAGAGTTCAATTTGTCTTTTTTGTTATCTAAAACCAACCACAGCCCTCTTGCAGCCAATATCTTAGTCGGCTACAGGTCGCCAATATACTGAAAACTTTGTCTGCTGGAATCAGGTCATTCCAGGGTTGTTGAATTCCATTCAATAGCTAATCTGCAACTTTGATTTTCTGCGGTTGAATAACCAGGTCTATAAAAGAAACGTGTCAATAAATTGAAGAAAATCAAAGGTTTGGACAAACTGCGGTAATCTGGTATGGTAGCCTACAAAGAGCTTCATTCTTACTGACTTTTGAATCCTCGATTATTGATCCATTCAACATGGAGCATAATATTCTATGAAGACTGATCCACTTCACTTTGTCTTCTGCTATGAAGTGGGTCAAACTGTTGTTTTGATTCATTTGCAAGTTAGAGTCGTAAGTGTTACTTCAGTAATGAGATCTCCAAAGGCGTATACTCGGAAGGGGTAGCAAGGCATCTCGGAGTTACCTAAATTTGATGTGCGGTCTCAAAGATTGCTAGACTATTTGACGTTTATGGCCTGTTTGGCAATTGGAAAGAAGCTTAATTAGTGAGGAGTGTTGAAACAAACACAAAAAGCGATCTGGAACACTACTCAAAACAAGTGAAGACGATGACAACGGGTTGGTCTCTGGTCACTCAACAGATAGGCCCTACTTTAAAAATCAATATTCTTTTCGGTCAACTCTGCTTTCGGAAGACTTTCAGAATTGAGCTATTATTACCTGATTAATACCTTCTGGAAAATAGTGCAATGATACACAAAATATGGCCGATGACCAATCCTGACTTAAAACCATTAGGCATTTCTAGGACATTATTACGGAGGGAAATTAGACAGCAATAGCAACAAATCAAAGCTGAAGATGATTTTAGGGACAAATTCAAGCAGCTTGGGATGAACTGTCTCAAGATGACGTTGATCCCTTAAAACAATTTTATGAGGAGATTTGTTACGCGCAGTTATGAGTGCTTTGGCTTACATTATACCCCATATAATTTTGGTGCGTTTTTTTTTTTTTTTTTTTTTTTTTTTTCTCTTTGTGATGTTTCCGGCGCAAACATTTCGACTTGTCTTTGTAAAAACTTGTGTAAATCTCATAAATGTATACGGATTGCAATGAAAATTGGCAGACATGTAGCCAAATAATTCTTCTCTCCTAAAATGTAAGTTTTGTGCCGTAGCTCACACGGAAAGCAAAGACAGGCTGAAAACGAAGTGTCAAGTTGCTTTTGCACATGAGTATAATATGTAAAATAGATAAATATACATACATAAAAAACACCCCATATAACCAATGCTTCAACAGTTGCATTTTTAAACTGGAACCGAGGTTGCCCCTCTATCGATTTCATATACGATCTCTCTTTCTCTCGTTTTCTCTCTCTCTCTTCCTACGGTCTTTACCCCTCCTGGCCTCTACCACCCATCTCTCCTTCGTCTTACATAGTTCTTTTACCAATCTGTCACTCTGTTGCCCATTCTCTCCATGACTTCTACCATCCATCTCTAACATGATTTTTGTTTTATAACTCTGCCACCAATTGTTCTTTCTCTCTCTCTATCTCTCTCTCTCTCTCTCTCTCTCTCTCTCTCTCTTTCTGTCTTTCTTTCTTTCTCCCTCCCTCTTTCTCTTTCTATCTCTCTCGAATTGTTTTGCTTTTTGTATCATGCTCCTTGCAGCATTGAAAAGTCGCTTTAGAGGGTGGCTCTCCGGCCCTGACTGCTGTGGCTAACTCAGATTGAAACTGAGAGGGAAACACCATGGAGGCAGAGATACGGAATTGCTCTTAGAATGTTCTCTATCTCTCTCTCTCTCTCTCTCTCTCTCTCTCTCTCTCTCTCTCTCTTTATCTGCCTTTCTTCATTTCTCACTCTTTTTATGTCCTTCTCTCTCTCTCCCTATATCAGCTCTCATGACATAGTAAAGAATTGGTTCATGCTGGGAGATAAAGAAGGAAGTGGGATTTTCCAAGCTGCCCCAGCTGCCGTTGCTGACAATGTCTTGTTACAGCTCAAGGGTCATAAACCCAGGGGAGTAGGAAAACATACCCTATAAAAACGGGCTACCCGCTTGCTTTGACCCTTCGTATTGCACCCACCGTCCTTAGTTCCAGATTTCTTGGCCTTTCCAATTATCCAAACTTGGATCTGTACATCTGGATAATGAGCGCTATTTATGTGTAGAGAAATCCTGTGTTTGGAGGGGGGGGGGGGGGGTGAATTCTTTATCCAATTACGAATACTGATTGGTTGATGAACTTTAAACTTGTTAAAGAAATAATTGTCCTGGACGTGGCAGTCTGTCAAGGTTATACGCAATTTGGATAATGATATGTTTTTATACAAATTTTGCCCCAAGGATTCCGGATAATTGGAATAATTAAAAATGGACAATGCAGATTGCTAAATCCCCCCAAAGAGAGCTAGTCCTTCAGATTACCTTTTCTACAAATCATGCCTGAACCTGTCGCAGATAGTCCATTTCGGTTTAGTTCTAAATTTTACGCCCCCAACAACACTTTAAGGGTATGTAACCTGCCTGACAGGTTGAGGATGGATCCAAGGAGAAAGACTCAGATGCTCATCCTCACATAGGAATCGAACACTATTCTCCTGCGTGATAAGCAAAGAACAGAGCTATTAAACCACCTACGTCGGTAGACAGTCTGTGTGTCTTTACTGCCCACCGGCTATAAAATAGGAGAGGGGGTAGGAGGAAAATGCACCCAATGAAAAAGGGACACCTACTTTGACCTGTTTTTACAGCAACCCACCGTCGCTAACACCACAATATTCCATTTCCGCAACTCAGTGCAAGAACTGGATAACTAAAAAACCTAACTGCAAGAACCAGGTAACTCCAATATGCATACTTGTCAATTGTAAAGCGCATAGATCGAGTACTGGGATAGACGCTATATAAAAAATAATGATAACAACAATATTTTTATAATTATTATCACATATTTATCTGTCAGTACTTGGTTGCTTTCCAGTAGTTCCGCCTCATCTCCCCTATGTACATCCATTTATTCGTCTCAACCTTGCCTGCCTGTCTGAAAGGTGACTCGGACCAAATCAGCTTGTCTGCCTGGTAACGCCTCAATCACAGTTGTCACGTTTGTGCCACTTGCTGACTTCTTCACGATATTTTGCTTTGCTTTGATTTGGTTACAAGTTTTACGTCCCTTGCAACGCCGTAAGGTCAATAAAGAGACCCGATATGTTGCAGTCCATTGCTTCTTTCCTGTCCTATCTGATTATGCAGGGTGATTAAAAAAGAATGACCCGATTTTATGACGCAATAATTTGGAAAAGTAAATCACAACCAAGTTTTATTTCCTGGTACAAGAGCCCAATAAGGCCACCAACAACAGCGCGGGCAAAATCAGTGCGGTTTAGAGAATTCATCCCAGATAATTTACATTGCAAGGAGAATTCTCTCTATTTCACGTTGCCTGTGCTGCTTCTGGCGGCCACACTGAGCGAGT
Organism: Phyllaplysia taylori; assembly: GCA_032273245.1. Lineage (NCBI taxonomy): Eukaryota > Metazoa > Mollusca > Gastropoda > Aplysiida > Aplysiidae > Phyllaplysia > Phyllaplysia taylori. The sequence continues at coordinate 3,897 of JAUKPP010245538.1, read as the reverse complement.
GATAGGTCTATAAAGAGTGACGTATGGCGTACGACTTTTCTTTGTGCGCCGCCAACCTTAATAGCCCGCCTTTGTATAAACCAGTAAGAAGTGGGTTATTTATAGACCATACAGCAATGGTGATAGACCGGCCAAACTTCACTGTGCAAATTTTAAAAAAATCATGGAAAGAACAATGCTGGTAGCAAAAGGGCACCTGTGGAAAGAGGTCCCAGTTCACGAAACCACAGCTATGATTCGCCTTTCCAATCGATTCTATGTTTGGGGCTTTGGTAGGAGTGAAAGATTATGACTGTGGATCTAAGGGTTATGGTAGGAAAGCAATACACTGTTAGCCCCTCCAGCCGCTATGATCATAATGATAATGACAATAGTGAGTGATAATTCTATGTTACGTAATCTTCATCTATATCACGCAGAGCTCGTGATTTCGAGGCCCACGTTGGCAGTTTGTTTGATCGAATGTACTTCCGTTTTTCTGCTGGGGCACAGCTGCTCTCAGCCTGTGTTGGCCCTGACAGGCAGGGGCGAAATAGCCCGTTCTTAAATAATTTAACAGTGTTGAAAGGGATGTTAAGCCAAAAACAAAACAAAACCTTGCTACGCGAGAAAAATATATTGCATTGTATTTGAACTCAGCCACATATCATCTGGCCACTTGATAGTTTCCAGTCTGCTAGCCTCAACATTAGATGTCATTTCAATGCCATTGTATGCTCTCAGATTCTCTAGTCCGAGCGTGCGTGATCCCTTTCAAGACGCCAGAATGGCCTACATAGTGATAAATGTCGCCCAAACGTGCCATAAATACCACTTCCGTCTCTTCAAGGAATCGGTGAAACAGTCGCATACAAATGTTCAGGCAACTACAAACAACTCTCTGCTCACTGGTATACGTTTTAAGATCGGCGCCAACGTCACCATAACTGAAAAGAAAACACATAATTTAATTCTTGTTTACTGCATTCAAACCGTCCCACATGCTGCTTGTTTGCTTCACTGCATGTAAAGCATAGAAAAAATAGGTCTTTCAATCCACTCACGCTTGGAAAAACAACATCCCCCCTCCCCGCAGACTTCAGGCCTACTATTTGTCTGTTGTGGGTTTTTTATGTGGACACATTTTGAGCTTATCAGATAAAAAAATCACTTGCCCCACAACATTTAATATTTTCAATAGACTTGCAAGCATGTTTTAATGCAATTTAGCAAACGAGATTCTTCCCTTTCCATATCCGTTTCAAAATCTCATTCAGGCTCAAATGGTTCTAGTTAGCTTATTTTCAAGGCCTCCATAAATCTATTATGGCAAATTCAACTTCCCCTGAAAGGAACTTTGATTGTGGATTGGAACGAAGATTTCCTTAAGCATTTATTTGACTGGGATGCGGCAATTTTTTAAAAGAAATTTATGATGGGTACTTTTTGTTGTGTTTTTCAGGGTCTTGCACAAATGTTATTAAAATTAATATTGTAAATATTACTGTATTATTTAAGGGACAGGCTATTATTATCAATCTTAGTATGGACAGTCATAGTCCAAAGAAAGTGTTGAAAGAGCGAATTTCCATTAAAATACCAACACACCTTTCTATTTTAAAGTTTCTTAACCTCTAATTGCAACACACTACTCAACAGCTAAAAAAAAGCTTTGTTATGTAAGCCCGTAAATTATCCTGGATAGCTGATTAATATGTCTCATTTGATTACTTTGAGTTTCAGAGAGTTCTTTGCCCAAATAGTATAATCCCAGTTGCACAAGAATCATTGGTTGAGAATTTGTTAAATATAGTCTTCTTCCTATTACAACGATGACAATATTCGCTGATGGTGGCTTTTCGTCTCAACCCCACCCCCTCCCAGCAAGTAACATGTCAGGATCATTTTCAGATGCCAAGGTCTCAACCCTCCCTGTCAGGGCCAGGCCGGACTGTGGGGAACACAACATTCCAGCAGAAACATAGGGGTCCTCTTCCAACGTACGGATCGAAGTAATATTACGCGAAAGGTCTAACTGTACAACACAAACATCAGTTCTCCTATTTCCTTGAAAAATCGGGCACATGGGTTGGACACTTGAAGCAATAATATTCTTGTTTCAGAGCATACGAATCTTGATTCTTTTGATGTTCTTGTGCGATTTTCTTGATCATTTGGATATCCAAATCATCCAAACATTAGGATCCAGATAAAGTAACTCTCTTTCAAACTTAGCGATTTTGGAGGGGGGGGGGGGGGAAGCTGATGGCTCTTTATGAGCCTCGTTAGCTAATAAGGTTGCAGACGATGTCCATTTCGTGACAGGTCCATAGGGACGGGGTTATAATAAATGGCATGGCCTGTCCGACTCGCTTGCGGTGACTCCCTGGAAGTGGTGGTGATAATATTATTATCATTATGAAAACGTCAGCACTGTCGACTATGGTGCTAGGCTACATCTTCTATTTCATCAGCCTATCTTTCCATCCGTTTTGCCTTTACTCTCTCGATCTTTTGTCTTCCTAATAATGTCAGCACTATTGGCTATGGAGGATGATATGCTTAGTTTGTCTATCTATCATTCTCATTCTCTCGCTTTTCACCTCCTGTGTGTGTGTGTGTCTCTCTCTCCCCCCCCCCCTCTCTCTCTCTCCCTCTCTCTCTCTCTCTCTCACTCTCTCTCTCAGCTTATTATTATGAGAACGGTAGGTAGCCCTGTCGGAAATGGTGCTATGCTACCTCTCCTATTTCATCAACCTATCTTTCTATCCCTCTTGGCTTTACTCTCTCTCTTTCTCTTGTCTTCATAATGATATCAGCTCTATCGGCTTTGGTACTGTGCTACCTCACTTCTTCGCCTATCTATCTTTATCAGCCTCGTATTTCTCTCTATTTTTCCAATCTCTCCTTCTTGTCCCCTTTCTCTCTCTCTCTCTCTCTCTCTCTCTCTTTTGCTCTCTCTCTCCCTCTCTCTCTCTTTCTCTTTTTTGTTCTCTCTCTCTCTTTTCTATCTCCCTTATACTCACTATCCTTGCCCCAAAAGTAACCCGTGGTTCGTTCGGTAATTCCGGAAATGGATAAAACAAGTCTGTTTAAATCTGCTTAGAGAAAAAACAAACATAGAATAGAAAAAAACTTTAGATGAAAATAACCATGAACATCTACTGAATTTGACAAAAACAACAAAAAACCTACAAAAAACAAAACCACTCTAACTTAAAGAACAACTACAACAACAAAAAGAAGAAGGAAAAAAAAAAAAAGAAAAACCAAGGTGACAATCGAACCAGGGACACCTGGGGATAGGACCTAGTCACTACCAATTGCGCTACAGGGGACGATGATGGAAAGGGGAAAATTAACAAGTCGTTTGGGTTTTCACACCAAGTTTCGTACAGTAACTGCGTCTTTTAGTTCAAGAAGTCAGGGGGGGGGGGGGGGGTTTTTTTTTTTTTTCATTTGTTTAAAATGACTAAACTTTAAAAAAAATTAAATTTCTCCCTATAATTGTCCGATTATGGTGCCGTGCACTGGAATGGTGCATTACCCTACCTAGAAAAATAATGTGGTAATTTTTTATCGCCAAATCACACCTGTAGCGATTGGCAAAAAAAGGTGCTTGAAAACGAAATAATTTTTTCCCTGGGCCTTAAATTTTTTAAAGAAAGGATGTAGGCTACTGCGCTTATTCATTCAACAGGCTCTATGTGTGTGTATGTCTGTGTGCATGTGTGCATGAGCGTTTTTGTGTGTTTCAGTGTATGTGTGTGTTTGTGTGTATGCGAGAGAGCCTTTGTGTGTGTGCGATGTGTTTGTGCGTGTATGTGTGTTTGTCTGCGTGTCTGTGTGTGTGTGTGTGTATGTATGTGTGTGTGTGTGTGTGTGTGTGTGTGTGTGTGTGTGTGTGTGTGTGTGTGT